>JACEEZ010024208.1:114429-151929 GCA_016584305.1 Chionoecetes opilio
CTTTGAACAGCTGTTTATCAGAGCTGTGGTGAACATATGGACGTGCCACTCTCCACCACAGCATATTGGAGCAGCCGGGGCACCTAAACCACGCCCACCGTCCCTCTGCGTGAGTACCACCTCATGACGCGCTCTGTGACCCTCCCCATGACCTGACACGCCGGGGCAGGTAGTGTGTGATGTGCTGTGCGGCACCGTATGGTACAGCTGCTGGTGGTGGCTGGTCTGTGGTGGTGGTGGTGGCGGCGGTGGTGGCAGCCTGTTGCATGTCATTCATAAGTTCATTGGTCCCCGGCATCCATATGATGGCCCGCCCGTGGTGTGATGTCGCTGGAGAGCATGTCGTGACATTTGGGCGCGGACGTGGGTATTGTGATGGGTGGCACGGTTGGCACGGGCACGTCTATATACACGGGCACTTCGCCCCCGCGCGCCGTGCTCACCCTCACATACGCCACACCTGTCATGGGCGTGCAGTGTCAGAGAAAGGCGGTGTATCTAATGTATGGGTCATATCGCCAGCTGTTATTTACCAGCTGGCAACCGTCTGTCTTGGTATTCCTTACTCAACATTTACCCGTCACCTTCTTTTGTGGCCTTTGGTGAGTGTGTGTGTGTGTGTGTGTGTGTGTGTGTGTGTGTGTGTGTGTGTGTGTGTGTGTGTGACCATCCATTTTATCAGTTGTCCATATGGTAACAGCGACAACCTTGTTACGTGCGTTTGCGTTTATGAATTTGATTTTTTCCGTCACTATGTTGTTTCAATTATTGTTTTTATTATGATCATCATTATCATTATTACCAGAATTATTTGTTATTATTATTATCATTATTACTAATATTGTTAATTATCATTGTTAATATTACTATCAGTATCACTACCATCATCTTCATTATAATTACCATTATCATATCCTTATTACTCCAGTAATTATACAACTACAACTACTACGATTACTACTGCTACTACCACTATTGCTACCATCACTATCACCAGCAATACCACAACTACTTTATTTTCATTCTCGCATTATTACCTATATCCTAATTAGTAGCATTTTTGTAATGTCGCTATTACTAGTCTATTTTGTCAATCTTAAAAAACAGTAGCAGCAGCAGTAGTCGCATTAGTTAGTAGTAGTAGTAGTAGTAGTAGTAGTAGTAGTAGTAGTAGTAGTGATAGTAATATCAGGATGAGGAAGAGGAGAAGAAATGGTCACCATCATCATCACTAACATTACCACAACGACGATCACCACCACAAGCACCACCTTCACCACCTCTATTAAGCGAGAAAATTATATCCGCGCTTCGAGGAAACAGGCTTTAGGAATAGGCTTTAGGTGTTTGGTCAACGAGAGAGAGAGAGAGAGAGAGAGAGAGAGAGAGAGAGAGAGAGAGAGAGAGAGAGAGAGAGAGAGAGAGAGAGAGAGAACAGACACAGAGACAGATAGACACAGACAGACAGACGCACATACATATTCTTATAGATACCCAGACAGACAGATACAGCCACAGAGCCAAACAGACAGACACAGCCACAGAGCCAGACAGACAGACACAGCCACATAGCCAAACAGACAGACACAGCCACAGAGTCAGACAGACAGACACAGCCACAGAGCCAGACAGACAGACACAGCCACAGAGCCAGACAGACAGACACAGTCAGAGCCAGACAGACAGACACAGCCACAGAGCCAAACAGACAGACACAGCCACAGAGCCAGACAGACAGACACAGCCACAGAGCCAAACAGACAGACACAGCCACAGAGCCAGACAGACAGACACAGCCACAGAGCCAGACAGACAGATACAGCCACAGAGCCAGACAGATAGACACAGCCACAGAGCCAGACAGACAGACACAGCCACAGAGCTAGACAGACAGACATATAGCCATAGAAACAAAAAATTACATCCAGATAGATGAACAGATCGACAAACAGACAGGCAGAGAGACAGACAAACAGATAGAAAGAGGGACGGAGTCTAGAGACTGATTGCCACAGACAAACAGACAGACAGATAATCCATATGATATTTAAATAATATGGAATTAGCGTATAATCATTGTAAATGATAGTGATTAACCCGATTACAAAGTAATGCTTCCTTTCCGTGTAGATTTTTTATCACAATTATACTTTATTCGCGTAAACCGAACACGCGCCAAAGACAATCAAAATAACGCAAATATATAACAAACTTTAATGCGTTGACTAAATTCATACATGAAGTTTGACATTAATGTAATACTTCCTTTTGCTCCGCCCATCCAAGGTCATGTAGTAGACCAAGGTCAAATGTAGAGAAATGAGTAGTTGAATTATTTTAATTATTCAGGTGTTCCGCCTGCAAGTCCAGTCATCCCTGAAAGCCTGCCAAACCTTCCCTTATCCGCACACCTGTGGACCTCCATGTCATTTGTTCTCCAGGAGAAAGAAAAATAAGGTGTTTCAATACAAGTATGTGTAGATATTTATTTCTACGTAGATGAATTTATATATGTAAAGATATTCATGACCACTGTAATACTTAATATGAAAGAGAGAGAGAGAGAGAGAGAGAGAGAGAGAGAGAGAGAGAGAGAGAGAGAGAGAGAGAGAGAGAGAGAGAGAGAGAGAGACCAAGCACTGAATTCTCAGAGGGAGAAAGGAGAGAAAAGGACTCTAAATGGAAAAATAAGTAACAGAAAAGCTAATAACGGAGATGAACTAACAGTTAATGAATTACAGTGACCGTGTAACAAACACGTCATGTAACACTTCCCTCCTCCAACTTTCCTGCCGACACTTTACTACACCCTAGCCCTTCAGATAAGATCAATTCCGTGTACACAAGCACTCATATACGGCGCCCAAGCGAAATGAAGGACTTGTACAATCAATATCCTTAATCCTTCCTTCACCGTTCTGCAAATCTTAAGGACAAGAATATTTTAGACGGACCCTCATTTTCTTTGTCTTTCATTCCCTCGTCCCCGTAAAATATACCGTCAATGTACGTAGAAAAAAAAGTTAACAAGGAAACAAAGTATCGGAAGTTACGTAACAGAATAACCTAACCCAACTTAGCTTAACTTTTCTCTTCTTTACTTTTTTTCTTGATACTTTCTTTCCGATTACCGGCTATGACTGTCCTCACCTTTTCCTCCTGACCTGTTGTGTTGGAATACGTACTTGACGGTAAGGCAGCATAAAGCGGTCCGCCATGCAGTAATATTGACAACACAGGAGCAAAACTAAACAGCTTCTATCCCCCCCCCCCTCCCGATCCCGCTGCCAGGACCGTAATGCACTTTGACAGTACAGTGCGAACTTGACCCCTCCCCCCCTTAGCTAGCTATAACAGTGATGTTGCATAATGTAACGACAAGGTTCTGCTCTCTCTCTCTCTCTCTCTCTCTCTCTCTCTTCTCTCTCTCTCTTCTCTCTCCTCTCTCTCCTCTCCCTCTCTCTCTCTCCTCTCTCTCTCTCTCCTCTCTCTCTCTCTCTCTCTCTCTCTCTCTCTCTCTCTCTCTCTCTCTCTCTCTCTCTCTCTCTCTTTAGTATATATATATATTACTATATCTATCTATCTATCTATCTATCTAACTGAAATGGAAATTCGTCGCTTTAAGTTTTGTGATTAATGTTCGCCTGGACACACACACACACACACACACACACACACACACACACACACACACACACACACACACACACACACACACATGGTGAGACAATTTGCTTTCGAAATGTATTAAGGGAATAAGTTACATTCCCATTAATAGCTATTTATGACATTTTCTTGAGGCATGTTTGAATATACACTTCACTTGAATATACTTCTCCCTTTCCTCTCCTCTTACTCCTCCTTCTCCTCTTTCTTCTCTTTCTCCTCCTCTTCTTCCTTCTCCTCTCCTTCATCCTTCTCTCCTTTTCCTATTACCCCTCCTCTTTTTTTCTGTCCAATGAGTCTAGTACTGTAATATCTATACATTTTCTTATTTTTTTCCTGTAGAAATTTCATATCTATATTTTTTCGTACAAGTATGGTGTCCTTTAATTTTTCCTTCCGGCACTATATGGGAGAAAGAAAGTCGGTGGTGAGGATTCATCTCGCTTTTCTATCATAATCTCACTCCAGTAAGGAAGCATCATAGTAATAGGCCGGTAGACTGTTTTGATATGCTAGATTTCTTTTTACGTCCTATTTCGAATATTTCTATAATCCTGCTTCACTATACGTGTTCCTTGCCTTCTAACAACCCCTAAATCTGCTGTATAGACACTCCAACCCATACTCATCCCACTGAAGTGTATGTGGTGAGAAATATACTGTAGAAATAGTGAAATATTATCACCGAATATTTTCCAATTCCACCCCACAATTCCAAGTGGATTCTAATTACGGTCAAAGTATCATTCTGTTCCTGTGAAATATTCATATTACCGACTCCTTCACACCCACTCAGTATCCATTGGGGCTTATACTTCACTCGAGACTTAAGTCGCAATCAAAATTAGCGTGGATGAATAATTCGCAGATAATGTGATGCCGCTATGTGACATGCAGGAAGCGGTAAGATATTGGGACGAGAAAGTAAGTTGAATGTAATCGTTTATATGAGATTGTGTGTGATGGTGGAGAGAGAGAGAGAGAGAGAGAGAGAGAGAGAGAGAGAGAGAGAGAGAGAGAGAGAGAGAGAGAGCCTGCACTATGTGAAGTATGAAAAATGAAATGTTTGTTCAATAATTCTAAAAGTTTTCTCGTCGAGCAGTTGTGGTTGTGATTTTCATGAGGTGGAAGGGAAGGGAGGAAGGAAGGAAGAGAGGAAGGAAGGAAGGTCGATGGAGTGGGAGTACATTGAGCTGGAGGTGGGAACGAAAGAAGTGGGAGGGAGGGGACGGGAGGGGACGGGAGGGGACGGGAGAAGGAAGGCAGAAGAGGGAAGAGGGAAGAGGAGAGGGGAGATGAAAGGCAGAGAGGTACGCGAAGTGAACGAGAGGGAAGAGAAAACGGGAGCGGAGAGCAAATGGTAAGAGAGGAGAGGGAGGGAGGGACAGTGGGAGGAGAACGAGCGGGTGCTGGTGTTATATGAGAGTAAGGAAGAGGAAGATGGAGGGGAAGGAGCAAGAGGGAGAAAGAAAAGGAAAATAAACAAGACCAAGCAAAAATAAAACCGAGGTGGAAGAGAAATATTGAAAGGAATAAGAAAGGAAATGAAAGTGACAGTAATTGTTCCTGTGAAGATGATCCATAAAATTGATACAATAAACGATCAGCGAGATGATGTAAGTTGACTATCTGCGTATTGTCTCAAAAAGAATGAAAAAAATAATATTAATTGGCATCTGTTTCCCCTTGTCTCCTGTTTCTATCCTCCTCTTTTGCTCCTTCCTTGTCCTTTCTTTTATTCTTTGTTGCATCACTTCTCTCTACGCACACACACACACACACACACACACACACACACACACACACACACACACACACACACACACACTCACACTCACACACACACACACACACACACACACACACACACACCTGCGGTACTCCGTAGTGATTATAAAGTAGTAGTAATCACTCCGTAGTAATTATAGCACGCTCGGTTCACAACAGAGATCCCCGGGCGGAGCGGAAAAAGATGGGCGGTCTCCTTAAAACCCGAGCCCCTGTCCACCCAGCAGTGAGTGGATACCGGGTGTTAATCGAGGGTTGTGTTCCGCCTGCCGGGGCTTGTTGACTTCGGCCAACAAGTACTAAGGAAACAAAATTAAAAATTAAATGTAGACATAGAGACGGGACCATACGAGTATAGCTCAGTCCCTGTAGAATACAACTAGGTAAACACACACACACACACACACACACACACACACACACCACTCTCTCAGAAATGGGGGGTATATTAAGGATAGAATTGTTACATCGCACCA
Source organism: Chionoecetes opilio (assembly GCA_016584305.1). NCBI lineage: Eukaryota > Metazoa > Arthropoda > Malacostraca > Decapoda > Majidae > Chionoecetes > Chionoecetes opilio. Next base: position 120,360 of record JACEEZ010024208.1, read on the forward strand.
TCACTACCCTTTTTATACCCTATGTCCAGGCTGGAGGGTAGATGCTGCTGATTATACCCTTCATCTACCCTTTATCTACCCTTTTTAGACGAGAGGGTTGAGAAAGGGTACATTTGGGGTTTGAAAAGGGTCTATTTAGGGTTGCAAAAGGGTATATTTGTAAGGGTAGCAGTATTTCATCACTATAAACACCCTTTTTCTACCCTTTTCCTACCCTTTTTTTCTAAGAGTGCACACACACACACACACACACACACACACACACACACACACACACACACACACACACACACACACACACACACACACACACACACACACACACACACACACACACACACACACACACACACACACACACACACACACACATATCTGAAATCAATAAAATTACAGAGGATGAAAGGTAGGTGGTAAAGAAAAAGAGCAAGAAAAAAAATGAAAGAAACGAAGCATAATAACCGATGGGTGACTCCTAGTGGTTTTGACTGCAAATTATGTTATCGATCTGTTCTTGCCACATGCCCTGACGTCACCACCCCCACCACCCCTACTGTCCCCACCACTGCCTTCATCTCTACCTCCACATCATTACCACAACAGCTGCTGAAATACGTCATCAGAGGAGGAGGCTTACATAAGAACACATAAGAAGTACAAGTTACCGGAGATTTGTCATTTTTAACCAGGTTGTCTGTTTACTGCAAATATATTAGTAGTAGGAGAGACAGAATATTTGTGTAAAAAGGTCTTCCCTGCTTACCCTCCCGTCGCTGCTGGCCGGAAAATAAGAACGCCATGCACCATTGATAAATTAACATGAAATTTAGAAGGAAAACGAGATATTATATAATATCTACCCTTAGTTTTCATATTTTGGCGGGAAGGTTTGAATAGTTGATGTCTTAGTAATTTACTTTATGATGCCTTGTGTAATCCATCTGTCAATGTTGTACTGTTCCGTGTGGGACGCCGTAAAATATAATCTATCTTTACAGTGCATTTAGAGTTTGCACTTAGCCCGTGGGCTGCGGCAAGCCTTCCGGAAGGCTCTGCTGAGCGACTGCGGCAAGCCTTCCGGAAGCGCAATTTTCAGTTACATACAAAAACCGCGCCAACATTCGTAGAAGTCTACAAACTGTGTCACATATACGCCTTGATGTCAGCCCTCGATAACACACACCACCATCTGCCTAACTACGCAGAGATATATCACTCCTTGGGTTTTTTCCAAAGATCTTGAGATTTAGGTCCTGGTGTTGTGATATTTTTTGTCTATCTTGGGCCTTTTGGAGGGACTATTCAAGTATTTCTCCAGTAATTTATCTCAAGGTACGGTACAACGGTACCTATGCTTACCTTGAGATAAACTACTGGATAAATACTTGAATAATCCCCTCAAAATCTTGGGAAAAATCCCAAGGAGTGGCACCCCTGATCCCACCTCAGCAGTCTCTCGCCAGCGGTTTGGTGCCATTCACACCAGATATTTCAACTCCCGATCACAACCACACCACAACCCCATACGTATGGGTTAAAAATAGATATATTGCCGGATGCGGATTTTTACTACCTTGACGTAAATGTAATTTTTATCCAATTCACTTCAATGGTCACTATTTTTCTCACATCCCCGCACTAGTGGCACTAAAAAAATCTTTGCTCCCGCAGTTCCCGGGTTAGAGCACTTACCTAGTTTTATAGCAGTGCAGAGACCACTGTATACCTGGACTGTTCACGCGACAATGTTTTGAATTGCGGGGCTGCATAGGGGCCTGCGAGGCGCCCGACAAAGAGATATAGTGGTCTATGGACTATCATATAGACTGGTTTATCAGTATATATGATATACTGTAATCTTCGTAAATGTTTGTTCTATAATATTATCAAATAAAAAACAATAAAACAAGCTAAAGAAATGCCATTACGAGACTATGAAAAAATATGCATGAACTTAATATTCACTTAACTCTTCGCCATTTAAGACTTTGCGAGTCAACTTTTATCATGAAGGGTATCAATAGCAGGGCAATTTTATTAGCTTTCCATTGCTATATTTCGTTATCTGATAAATTAATTAGAACTATGCATAAATTAGCGTTAAATAAATAAATAAAATCTATCAATCGGGTAATTTTCCCGATTGATGTTATTTATTTACTTATATATTTCGTTTTCTGATAAATGAATTAGCACCATGTATAAATTAATTTATCAGATAACGAAATATAGCAATGGAAAGCTAATGAAATTGCGCTTCTATTGATACCCTTCATGATAAAAGTTGACTCGCAAAGTTTTAAATGGCGAAGAGTTGAAGTGAATATTAAGTTCATGCATATTTCTTCAGAGTCTCGTAATGACATTTCTTTACCATGTTTTACTGTTTTTTATTTGATAATATTATAGAATAAACATTTACGAAGATTACAGTATATCATATATACTGATAAACCAGTCTATATGATGCGTATATATATATATATATATATATATATATATATATATATATATATATATATATATATATATATATATATATATATATATATATATATATATATATATGAATCCGAGCGGCCCTCCGACTTCAGGGCAAGTTCAGGCCCATGTGCAACAGGCCGATATTCCGTGCGCAGTCCAGGTATACAGTGGTCTATGAGCAGTGTAATTGTTTGAATGTCGATGAAAAAACACTTGGGCTGCATAAAGTCTATATTTTTGTGTGTGTTGCATTCATATTGCAACTCGTTTTTCAATATATGTAGATATATAATGATGCAATATATCAAGTAATAATTGACTAGATAAGTATAAAAGACAAATTTACATAATTCACGAATACAGACCTGAGAGATTTGCCTACTGGCCATTGATTACTTTAAATTCAGGGCGCCACATGCCAAACAACAGTTACTAATGAATTAAGCGAATATCTCTCGTATGTTGCAATTTTCTGAATGTATTAGTTTGACTGTCTCTTTTTTTTTTTTTTTTTACATGTGTTGTCAGTTACTGAGGATTATTGAGGCAGAGTTACTGTGTGTCTATATTTAATCAAGAGTTATACGTTTGCATATATGTACCTTTGCAAAAAGAAATGTTAGATAAAGTCTATTTGTCACTCGAATACTTTACTCACCGACAGCCAATCAACTACCTTGTTAAAAACTCTGCCGAGGTCGAAGTACACACGCCAGATGGATCGAGTGTTGTCATTCCCTGCAGCAATGTCTCGTGACGCCTCCAATCCTAATGGGGGTTACTTAACTGTCAGCCTGTCATATGCCGAAAGCGGTGCAGGTGACTGTTAGCCCGAAGCTGTATGTGCATGTGGAAGGAGGAATGCAATCATCGTGATCCAAGTTCACGGAAACGACCAGTGATAAAAAGAACGAGTTTTTGTACTGAAATAATTAAAAACATACAATGTAAAAAGATACTCGTGCTGCAATATCAAACCCACTTTCGTTTACATATTCGTCAAGTTTTATTATAAATGTATTGATTTTATTGGCTTCAACATCATAAGCAGGTAGTTAATTCCATCGATTAACTACTCCATTAAGTGCTATCTTAGCAGCAGATGGACGCCTCGTGTCGGACATGGAAAGGCAGATATTTTTTTTTTTTTTTTACGTTGGAGCCTATAGCGCCTGTAGGCTATTATTGTTTTTTCCTTGAGGGATCAGGTGGCTGCCCCTGCACATTCGGGAAGGTCTTACTGGAATCCTATAGTGACACCTGTGATCTATAGGTGAAGGTCCGTTTTCTGTGATGGTCAACCCTCAGTATTATTTCAAGCGCATGCTGCCACGTGTCCCTCCGCTGCACTTGAAGTCGCAGTCGAAAGAAAAGAAATGCAACATGCGGAATGCAGCATGCGGGTTGCTTCGGCCACTCGACGATGGATTTACAGCTGCTCCTTGGTGGGACTTGAACTCGATACCTTGTTCTCACCTACCAGGCTTTTGTCGACCGCGTTAAAGATGGCCGAAAGAGTTGCCCCCGGCAGGATTTGAACTCGGGACATCGAGCTCACCATTCCAAGACGCTAACCACTCGGCCACCGCCTCCCCGAAGATGGCTCGTTGAGCTGAGTACTTAAGGCAGTTGTTCACGGTGGACCCTCCAAGTGGGCAGCTTCACACCACTGGGTTACGGGCAGTGGATGCTGATCCTCCCATTGACTAAACCGTAACTTCTCTTGACGAAGTCAGAGAGACTGTAGCAAAGTTGAGGGGTGGAAAGGCAGTTGGTGTTTGTAGTATCAGTATGTGCGGAGCTGCTCAAAGCTGGGGGAGAGGCCATGATCCGCGGGTTTCATGCTGTATTGACTGCCGTGTTGCAATCAGGTACCATTCCTCCTGACTGGAAAAGGGGTTGGTCGTCCCTATCTGGAAAGGGAAAGGGGACCATCATGACTGCAAAAATACCGCGGTATTATACTGTTCAGAGTGCCAGGCAAGGTGCTTGCCTATCTATTGCTGACACAGATTTGCAGTCATCTGCTGAAGCATCAGAGACCTGAGCAGTTTGGGTTCACGCCTGGTAAGTCAACAACTGTCCGTATCCTAGCGCTTCGTGTCCTAGTGGAACGCCGACGAGTATCGATAGGCGATGCGTGTATCCTATGTTGATCTCAAGAATTCGTTTGATTCAGTGTATTGTGAGGCACTCTGGGATATTTTGCGTCTTCGCGGGATTCCTGCAAGGACTAGTGGTCTGCTGACTTTTGGCCTGTACACAGGGACTGAGCGTGCTGTGAGGTGTGGGGGAGGTGTATCCACCTTTATTCCTTTGAATACAGGAGTGAGGCAAGGGTGCGTCCTTGCCCCATTATTTTTCAATACTTGTATGGACTGGTATTGGACAGAGTTGTGCAAAGTGATTGTGGAGCATTCCTCGGCAATACCAGTATCATTGATATTGCATTTAATGATGCAGTAATCTTTGCTGAGTCACTGGAGGTTCTGGTGGTGGCTATCGAGGCGCTGCACGAGGAGGCGAAACCTTTGGAACTTGCGGTCTCCTGGCCCAAGACCAAGGTCCAGCTGTTTGGAGACTTACTAGATGAAACAGTACAGTTTGTTTATGCGTGCGGCGAGGACATTGAGATCTTGGAAAATTTTACATAACTTGGGAGCGTAGACCAGAATGACGGAGTCACGTCAAGAAGTCTTACGGCGGATTGGCCTAGCCCACGGTGTTATGTCAAGCTCAATACGAGTATTTGGCGTTGTCAGTACCTGTGCAGAAGGAAAAAGATCCTGATCTTCAAGTCACTTGTGATCCCTGTCTTATTCTATGGATGTGAGACGTGGACACTAAATAGAGACATGAAGAGGCGAATCGATGCCTTTAATTCTTTGGAAAATATGGGTTGAAACTTGGCGTCAACTAGGAATACGTAGTATTAAAGAAATTCTTGTGATTAATCATGTCTTTTTATTGATAGTCTTGTTTGTATCAAATATCCACTGATTCTACATATTTCTTAAAGAAAGGATTTTGAGTTTCCTATATATCTCTTCATATGATAAGATAAATAATCTTGTAAGCGGTTTTTTACCCTGATTGTAATGTCATCACATCTTTTACATCAAAAGGCCTTGCAATGCGACCTTACCAATAACGTATATGGCTATGTTTACGTTGAGTTTTCTTTTATAATTTTCTTGAAATATAATCCAAAGTCAAACAAGTTTTTTTTATGTCGTGGACAAGCATGGCACTTTTGTTTTTAATAATAAAACAAAAACATTTCTCTCAATCTACTTTGATGAACGACTTATTTTGAAGGAAGAGAAAGAGGCAGAGAATGAAACCAAATTACGACAGATAAAGGGAATAAATATATTCGATGAAAACAAGAAAGACAGCGAGTTGTCATAAAAGATATAGCTCATCACACTGGCATATGTCACTGTAGTGGTGTGCCGCAAGGATCAGTGCTTGGGCTCATATCGTTTTTTTTTATGTTTTATTTCGAACAATATCGACGATGGCTTCTCACCAGTAAAATATTTAGTCTGAAAATAACATGAAGGTTGCGAGTAAAGTTACCACATCAGGTGACAGGAAATGTCCTCGAAGCGATCTTGACCGTTTAATCAACTGGGCACAAAAATGACAAATCAATATTGATGCCGAGTAGTGCACATAAGAAACAGCAACTGTCAAGCTAGCTGCTTGATATATATCTACCAATTATAAATACAGGATGTTGCACGATCAGAACAAGCAACAGTGGTTAACTTATATAACTTATATAACAACAGGAGGTGAAAACACATGCATAATGCTGTCAAGTAGTAAATGATGGGCAAATATCAGTTACATATCGAATGCGTAATTTATTGTGGGATTAATAGAAGGCTTTACTCCCATTATTGACCACATATATACTAGGAGAAAATTGTTAGGAAAGGTAAGCATTGGTAATAAATAACATCAGTATGAGCGAAACAATGTATATAGCTTAAACTGTCATCAGCGGGTATTTAAGATTTACAATAGTCACCCATTAAAAGTCTCCCGTGTGAAATATAGTTATGCGCTACGATTATAGAGGGCGTGAGAGGCGGCCAGATGCCAACACGTATTTTAGTCACCCATTCTTCTATTGGTCGCAGTAGTCACTTTCCTATCATGTATATATATAGTCATTGGTAGTAGTGATATGGGTCGGTCGTGGGGGGATCGTGGGAGCGTCGTTGTTGTGTCGTGGGGGCGTCGTAGGGGGGTCGGAGTGCATTCCCCGAACGCAACACGACTCGTGTTGCGTTCGTGGCTGACAAAAATCTGTTATATTTCAAATTTGAAGACTCGCAGCTCCATCGCCTCGCGTTCTTGAGAACGTCACGACCGGTCGTGAGGCAGTCGTGACGCAGTCGTGACGCAGTCGTGAGCAGAGCAGACTCGTCGAGGAATCGTGCAAGTCGGGAGGCGTGGGACACGATTTTGAGTAGTGGCGCGGTCGTCCCTTGAGTCGTGTATGTGTGACAGGGGCTTAAGACTTCCGAGGATCAAGGCCAGAGTAAGAAGTATATGTGGTTTTCTTATAATGTTAGTGTTCTTGCTTCTGTTATTTATATATATATATATATATATATATATATATATATATATATATATATATATATATATATATATATATATATATATATATATATATATATATATATATATATATATATATATATATGTCACTTTTATTGTTATCATCATTACTATTATATATATATAATATATAATTATTATTATCATTGTCACGGAGTATCGATGATTTTCATTTATTAGTTACGTTGGTTTGCCCTGAAAGTTCACTTTTGAAAATGTCGCGTCTGTCTTCTGTAAGTTTGTACACACTTGGGTTTTTAGGTTTTTTATCATTATTATTATCATTATTATTACTAATATTGTTATTATTATTATATTTTTATTATCATTATCATAATGATAATAATAATAATTAGTGTTGTTATTTGCAATTGTTTTATCATTATTTGATTATTATCATTACTTTTCATCATTTTGTTAATATAATTATCTTTAGCATTACTATCATTTATATTATTGTTGTTATTATTGCCATTGTTAATATTATTATCATTATTATTGTTTTTGCTATTATCCTCATCATTATTATTATTACTATTATCATCATTATTGTTATTACTATTATTGCTATTAGTGTCATCATTATTGTTACTATTATCATTAATATAATTACTATCATTACCATTATTGTTGTGAATTACTATTATTGTTATTATTATTGTTTTTCCGTGAGTCACAGAGACATTTATTGTTCTGCTGTGCATTATGTTTATAGGTGTGTTTCTTTATTTGTTCTTTCACTTTTTTTACCTAACGTTTTTTTCTTTATTGAATTGTTAAAGTTTTGTATTCAGTTGTCTATTTTCTGCCATATTTTTATTCATTAATTCTCCATCTCATACCTGTCATTGTGTACCTGCTTGTTATCCGAGTCAAGTCATTAGTGTTCATATTGTACGACATTTACTGAGTTATACCTTTCGTGCTGAACTCAATGTATGTTTTCTATTTTATTTCACTTTTTTAGTTGTTTTTTTTCAATTATATTCGTCTATTTCTTTCTTCTCTCTACGTGAAGTTGGTGTAGCTGGAATCTCACGAAAGTTGTATCGCGAAAAAGTTATACAAAAGAAGCAAAGAAATGGTTTTGTGGAGACTGCTGTTTCGTGGCCTTAATATACAAGAAATAGTGTTGAATCTGCCTGCCTCCCCAACCTCCCTCCTTTTTTGTTTACCCTCTCTCTCTCTCTCTCTCTCTCTCTCTCTCTCTCTCTCTCTCTCTCTCTCTCTCTCTCTCTCTCTCTCTCTCTCTCTCTCATCCTTCTCCTCATCCTTCTTTATCTCCCGTTTTCTCTTACTAGGTCCATTAGCTTCCCTTCTACCTTTTCTTTTCCTTCCATACTATTTTTTTCCATTTCCTTTTATTCCTCTTCCTTCCCACTCCTTGTTTCATCTACCCCTTTTCTTTTTTTCACTTCTTCCCTTGCCTTTCCTGCCTCCTCCCGACCTCCATTCTCCCTCCGCCTCCATGCCCTTCAGCTACAGGGCATGACGTCATGAGAGAGAGAGAGAGTTCTTATGTGATTGTATATGCACATTAGTCTCTCTCTCTCTCTCTCTCTCTCTCTCTCTCTCTCTCTCTCTCTCTCTCTCTCTCTCTCTCTCTCTACCCGTCAGGGTGGCATGGTTGGTAGAGCCGTGAGCTCCCGTGCAGAGTCCCTTCATTCGGTCAGCGGTTCGAGTCCACCAAGTTCGTCCTGGCGTGGTGGCGCTTTGTATAGTCAATAACCTTGTAGTTGGTACTTGCAAAGTGTCTAGATAGGATCAAAGTATCTAATTCTCTCTCTCTCTCTCTCTCTCTCTCTCTCTCTCTCTCTCTCTCTCTCTCTCTCTCTCTCTCTCTCTCTCTCTCTCTCTCTCTCTCTCTCTCTCTCTCTCTCTCTCTGGGTTTTTTTTAAACATACAAATACAATAAGCCCAAAGGTGCACTTTCGCGTGCTACCTATCTTAAGGCCAAGTGATGACATAGTAACTATATTATAGTCTATAACTATATACATAGTTATAGACTATATATATATGTGTGTATATATATATATATATATATATATATATATAGTCTATATGAGGAGGCGGTGGCCAAATGGATAGCGTCTTGGAGTGCTGAACTCAATGTTCCGAGTTCGAATCCTGCCGGGGGCAACTCTTTCAAGAGCCTGGTAGGGGACCAGAAGGTCCCGAGTTCAAGTCTCACCAAGGAACAACTGTCAAAGCCATCGTCGAGTGACCGAAGCAACCCACATGCAGCGTATACCACCTGTCTGCCGATTGCGAGTGTGACGGTGGACTCTAGGGGCTGCATGCGCCTAATCTGGAGATCAAGAACATCATAGAAAATGAGATCTTCACCTGAAACCACAGGTGTCACTATAAAAAAAAATTAAAATCCAGCCTGCGCCACCAACGGGCGAGTTCGACCATATCAAGACTCTCCATATGCCTACAGGCGCTATAGGCTACAACGTAAAAAAAAGAAAAAGAAAAAAAAATATATATATATAGACTATATATATATATGTATATATATATATGTATATATATATATGTTATATATATATATATATATATATATATATATATATATATATATATATATAGACTATATATATATATATGTATATATATATATATATATGTATATATATATATATGTATATATATATATATATATATATATATATATATATATTATATATATATATATATATATATATATATATATATAGTCTATACATAAGAGAAACAATTATTTAAATACAAAGACTTATAAATTAACATTATATTCATATATACAGATAATTATCACTAAAAAGTGTTTGTCCAGGCACTGTTACTGTCACTATGGTGTCACAAAATGACTAGTGTCAATGGGGTGGGCTGTGACAGTCTCCATGCACCGATTGGCCGCCAACTTGACACATTTTGTGTTCATCCCCTGGATGTGAGGGACGCCGGCCATGAAAATGTTCCACATCATGGAGACGCGGCCCACAAAGGTCAGTTAGTGCTGGCTGGCATGGGAATGCGACACCTCTACTGCCTCACCACTGAATAGCACCGTTCTTGTGATCCGCGTGGCGACTCTTGGAGGCTGTCGTAACCCAGTCAGGTATGGCACTCCCTGTAACTGTGCCTTGTGGGACACTACAAGCGCCGCGACGTCCCTGCTGGACATGTATTCCAGTGAGTCGAGGGGACTTGCCGACTCGGGTTGGGCTGGGGGTTTCTGCAGCATCCACCAGTTGTAGGGCTCGACGCTGGATGCTGTCCAGCCTCCTGGTGTACGAAGCTACACACGACATCTATGAGAGGGCAGTGCACTCTAAGTAAGGCCGTATCTGGGCCTTGTAGAGCAAGAGCTTCCCTCCCCTGTCAAGGAAGCTTTTCCAGCAGGCCTCCATGCCACACCCTCTCGAAGGCACCTGCTATGTCCAGGGCCACCACAACAGTGTCCAGGCTGTCACAAAGGGCGTCCTGCCAGTTTATGGTAAGGATAATCAGCAGGTCAGAGGTGGACCGTCCAGGTCTGAACACAAACTGTTGGTCCAAGAGGAGGTAGTTGTCGCTGAGGTGACGACAGATTACCCCTGCTACGATCCTCTCGAACACTTACCCCACCACAGACAGCAGGGAGTAGGGAGCCTGTAGTTTTAGGGGGTAAGATCTGGAGCTTCTCTTGTGTACAGGAACCACTCGAGCCTCCTTCCACACTGAAGGCCAGATGTTTCCCTGCAGGCAGGCAGTGAAGACTGTGGTAAGAGGGACAGACAGCTGCTGGGTGCACTGTTTTAACAAGTGCGGGCTGACGTCATCAGGGCCAGTGGCTTTTTTTGGTGTTTTGGTGTCGAGCCTTCACAGAAGGTGCCCGACCTGCGCCTGCGTGACCTCTACCTTGTGGACGCTCTCTTGTGGACGATCTCTTGTGGAGGCCTCCACCTTCATCTTTTCAGAGAAGAGGTTAGCCAGCTGCTGAGCCTTCTTCATGCTGCTAACGGCCACTGTTCCGTCCTGCTTGGTGTGGGGAAGAATTGAATCTTGGCAGCTGATTCCCTGCTTTTCCTTAATCAGGCACCACCAAGTCTTGTTCCCCACGCCTGGGCCTCGTAGTTTGCGGCGCAGGTCCTCTTTCCACTGTTTTATGGCCACCATAATCCTCATAATCATGGTCACCACCATCCTCCTGCAGGCCGCTCGGTGCAGATCCTTGTTGCGCCAAGTCGGGTTCCGCTTTAGTGAAGCCAACTTGAGTACTTGGCCTCGGCGCCAACACGGTAATGGTATAGCCAAACCATGGCTGATCCGGTGGTCTGGCTGTGTAGTCCCAGTGTGGCACATGGCGTATCTGGAGGGCCAGGAAGCGGTAAGTCAGGGGTCGGGACATATTCTCCACCCTACCCCGCACCATAGTACCCCACGCCGTGTAACTCAGGTCACGGAGCAAGGAGGCCCAGTCCGCCTTATCCCACAACCAGACAGTACGGGAGGTGGTGGCCTCGTCCCGAGCCATGCCTACATCCACCTGGGTTAAGACAGCGTGCACGTGGTCGGAGCTGCCCACCAATCTCAGCTGGTGACAGCAGAGTGTCCTCCTGGAGGTCAGAGATGACAGGGTCTAATGTCTCCCTCCCCCCGCTCGTGCGTAGGGAAGGTCACGTGGTCCGTCAAGCCCTGCACAGTCAGGAGGCTCTCATAGGCGTGCTGTTTCAGGTAGTGTTTGAGGTCGCACACCACCAAGACGTGCCTGCAGCAGTGCTCCAGCATCAGGTCATCCAGGGCCCCAGTGAGGTACTGGAGTGAGGTGGGTCCCTAACGTGGCGGGCGATACATGATGCACAGCAGGATGGCTGATCGGTCAGCCAGCACTACCCGGAAGAACATCACCTCCATATGGGGCGGCGTGATCACATCGAGGTGCTGGGCCTGCACTCCCTCCTTAAAACAGACAGCCACTCTGCCACCTGCTCGCTCAGGGCGATCCCTCCTGGTCCAGTGGGTGTAGCCACACATTTTTCCGAACGTGGGCTCCACCTCATTGTTCAGCTAGGTCTCCGTCACCTTCGTGATACAGGTATCGGCTGCCACATACATGATGGGTGCATCAACTCACTGAGCTATGCTGATGATATGGTACTGCTCGCACCCACTGCGGATACGTTGCAGGACCTTATCAGTGTGTGTTAGGTGTATGCTGCTAAGCATGACATTGTCTACAAGACCACTAAGACAAAGTGCATGGTAGTATCACCGGCACGCACTCAGGTGAATTACCTCAAAACAACATGGCTCAGTGGGTCTGCCCTCACTTTTGTGGATAGATTTGCATACTTATAGGCCATGTTATATCCCACGACATGATTGATGATGATGATATCATCAAGCTGACCACCAAGCTTCTTGTTGTGGGAAATATTCTACAGAGGAAATTCTCCTACTGTAGCAAAGAGGTGAAGATGGAGCTATTCAGGAGTCACTGCTACTCTATATACTGCAACTCGCTGTGGTCGCGGTTCAAGGTGGCCACTCTGAACCGCCTTAAGGTCTGTCACAATGACATCCTTAAGAGGCTTCTGGGGCTGCCCAGGTGGTGCAGCTCGTCCCTGGCTTTCGCTATAGGAACAGGTTGAACAATCTGGATGTCATCCGTCGACACTCCGTGTTCAGCTTAAGGAGTAGGGTGGAGCTCTCTGCGAACTCCATCATCACCTCCGTCAGGCAGAGCTCGGCCTATACAACAGCGGTGGCTGGGTCTGCTGTTTGTGAAGAATGTGGAGTAGCACAGGTGTCCATGTATGTTTACGTTATGTATTATATGCACTTTGATACTATGTCCCTTGATCTGCCTATATTATGTATTTTTTGTTTTTGCTCTAGTACTTAAGTTAACTCCTTGTCTTGTTATTGTTGCTTTTTTTGTCTATATGCCTCCGGGCAATAATATAATTATTATTATTATTATTATTATTACTACATCTGCATTATGTCGTAGTACACAGTTGTGGGTCAGGTCACCGATGTTCGTTCGGAGACCACGTATGTACGTTGGCAGAGAGGATATTTAGTTGATGGCAGGACGTTCTGGCTGTACCATGATGGAGGGGGAAGAGGTTCAGGGGTTTGGTGTCCGGGGTGGTAGAAGTTTAAAGGGCCCGGTTGAAGCGCGCTCTCTCTCTCTCGCTCTCGCTCTCTCGCTCTCGCTCTCTCGCTCTCGCTCTCGCTCTCGCTCTCTCGCTCTCGCTCTCTCGCTCTCTCTCTCTTTTTTTTTCTTCAAGCAACAGTACACATATGCCTATTGATTAAAATAAATAATATTATATGGAAATAATAAACTGTACCATTTTTAACCTAGATCTTCGGAAGGCTTACGGTCCTGACGTAGTCCCTCCTATTGTTCTCAAAAAACTGTGCTTTTGTGCTTGCACTCTCCCTGGTCAAACTTTTCCGTCTTTGTCTATCTATTTCCATCTTCTTCTTGCTGGAAATTTGCTCACATTCAACCTGTTACTAAGAAGAGTGACCGTTCAATTTTTTTTTTACTACCGTCCTATAGCATTGACTTCCTGCCTTTCTAAAGCTTTTGAATCTACATGCATACTTAACTTAAGAAGAAGATTCATAAGCATCTATCTGCTCACAATCTTCTAACTGATCGTCAGTACAGTTTCCATAAAAGGCGATATACTGGCGATCTTCTAGCTTCCTAACTGAATCTTGGTCATCCTCCTTTAGGGGTTTCGGTGAAACTTTTCCTGTTGTCCCTGACATATAAAAAGCTTTTGATAGACTCTGGCACAAATCTTTAATTTCTAAACTACACTCATTCGGTTTCTATCCCTCTCTCTGCACCTTCATCTGAAGTTTCCTTTCTAACAGTTCTATTGTATCTGCTGTAGACGGTCATTGTTCTTCTCCTAAGTCTATGAATAGTGGTGTTCCTCAGAGTTCTGTCTATCACACACTCTCTTTTTATTATTCATTAATGATCTTTTAAGTCTAACGCAATGCCCTATCCACCCTCACGCTGACGATCTATCCTGCTTTTTTTTACGTCGTCCATTAGACGTCCAACTCAACAGGAACTAAGTGATTCACGGAGAGATGCCACCGAGCGCCTAACTTCTGATTTTTCTATAATTTCTGATTGGGACAAAGCAAACCTTGTTTTGTTCCATGCCTCAAAGGCCCAATTTCTTCACCTATGTACTTGACATAACATTCCAAACAAATATCCTCTATATTTCAATGACACTCAACTGTCTCCCTCTTCTACAGTGGATATTCTTGGACAATCCTTTATTAAAAATCTGAACTGGAAATCTCACATATCATCTCTTGCTCAAATAGTTTCTAAGAAGTTAGGTGTCCAGTGGCGTCTGTGTTCATTTTTTTCTTCCTCCAAGTTGCTTGCTCTGTATAGGAGCCTTATCCGCCCATGTATGGGTTATGTGCCACATGTTTTGGGAGGATCCACTCATACAGCTCTCCTGAACAGGGTAGAATAAAAAGTTTTTCGTCGCATCAACTCCCCTTCTCTGACTGACTGTCTTTAATCTTTAAATCACCGCCGCAATGTTGCTTCTCTTGCTATCTACTACCGCCAGTTTCATGCCACTACTCTTCTGAATGTTCTAATTGCATGCCTCCCCCCCTCCCGCGGTTTCGCTGCACAAGGCTTTTTACTCATTCTCATCCCTATTATGCCCATCTTCCTAATGCAAGAGTTAACCAGTATCTTCACTCTTTCATCCCCTTCACTGGTAAACTCTAGAACTCTCTTCCTGTTTCTGTTTTATCACGTTCCTACGACTTAAATTTATTCAAGAGAAAAGTGACAAGACACCTCTCGAACTAAATTGGCCCACCCCTCTCTCTATATTCTCTTACTGTCTTCATTATAGGGACTGGCAACTAAGCGGGCTTTTTGTTGCTTATTTTGTTTTTACCTTGGCCAGTCCTTTGTGATGTAAAAGAATAGATAAATAAAGACATGTAAAAAATGAGATATATAGAATATTAGATAGATAGATAAATAGATAGATAGACAGATAGATAGAATAGAATAACTGCAAAGTACATCGTTTGTTATTTGCAGAGAGAAAGTAGTGCACAATAATAATGATAAAGACAAAAAAAACGTCATAATGTGTTTTAAAGTTGCCATGACAGTAGTAGAGAAAGAATTCGCTCGCTGGACGAAAGAGAAAAAAATAATGTTGTGTTCCTTCGTGAATGGTTACTGTGGGTGTAGGAAACTATGATTTCAAAGAGAAAAATTGTGAAATAGAACCTATGAATTATTCTTCCCGTTTTCTTTTGCGTATGTAACATTTCATAAATGAGATGAAAATTATTCATTTTTCATTGAATAGGCAGAATTTATCAATATTACTAGTAGTAATAATAATAATAGTAGTAGTAGTAGTACTAGTAGTAGTAGTAGTAGTAGTTAGTAGTAGTAGTATAGTGTTAGAAGTATTAGCATCAACAGTAGTAGTAGTAGTAGTAGTAGTACTACTACTACTCTACTACTACTATTACTACTACATTTGCTATTCTACTTCTACTACTACTGTATTTGCTACTCTCTACTACTTATATTACAGCTCCTATACTACTACTACTACTACTACTACTACTACTACTACTATTTACTAAATAGTAATTTATTTTTTATTTTTACGCGCATTTTTTCCTCCCCTCCGCTCCCGTGATAAAAATGAAAAAAAATTAGCCCAAGTTTTGTTTGTTTTTCCTAGGTGAAGCAAGCTGGTGCAATAATTGACATATTTACTTCACGAATACGAATAAGTGGGTTCGAACCCCTTAGTTGGTAGAAAACTGATGAAGAGTATGGTGCTTTCTAGCACTTAAATATACAAGTACACACGTGTTCACTGAGGTGTCCAAATTGGCTTCAGATCGCATAATTAGGGAAAAGAACAGCACCTCCTCACTGAAACAGCCAGTAATCAAGAATCTCTAATCACTCACAAATGGACAGCCAACAATCAGAGTTGCTCTTCCTCACACACTAATCCCAGTCTTACACCTCGTCAAAAGAAAACACACAGACTCTTAGCACACACACACACACACACACACACACACACACACACACACACACACACACACACACACACACACACACACACACACACACACACACACACACATACCCACACCCACACCCACACCCACACCCACACACCCACACACACACACACACACACACGTATAAGCGTGGGAGGAACTACAGACAGTTCCCTCCACAAGAGAGATACCTTTTTCTTGCAGCGGACCACGGAAGGGACTACACATTATTCATCTTCAAGGAAAGACTCATGGGAGGGGCCCGGGAGGATTAGGAGCAAGACAAAGAGAGGGAAAGGGTCCTCCTCTTCTTCCTTCTCCTTCTCCTCCTCCTCCTCCTCCTCCTCCTCCTCCTCCTCCTCCTCCTCCTCCTCTCTTGGTAAATGATAATAAGAGTATGACGTTCGTACTCAATGAATACTTTAATGCGGTATTTATTAAAGAAGACGAAACTCCATTACCAGAACCAGTAAACATGTATGCGGGACTCGAAAGGGATAGACTGGTAATAGGAGAGATAACAGTAGACGAAATATCAAAGTATTTGCTGAAACTTGACCCAGCAAAATCCGTGGGGGTGGACGAAATCTCGCCGCGACTACTTCGCGAATGTCACAGTCAACTTTCGCTCCCATTAAAGATTATTTTCAATAAATCGCTATGTGAAAAAAATTTTCCTAGTATGTGGAAATTAGCTAATGTTACACCGATATTCAAGAAAGGGAGTAAGAGCCTCGCAAGTAATTATCGCCCAATTAGTCTAACGTCCGTGATTGTTAAACTATTTGAGAAAATATTGCGGGATAAAATAGTGTCTTTTCTCGATGAAAAACTCAATACTAAACTACCAGCATGGATTTCGAAATAAGAGATCCTGCTTAACAAACCTACTGGATTTTTTTAATGTCATTTATTCAAACTGGGACGCTAAAATTCCCTCGGATGTAATATACCTTGATTTTCAGAAAGCCTTCGATACAGTTCCCCATAAGCGACTGTTGACCAAGCTAAGGGCACGTGGCTTAGGAGAGCAATTATGTTCATGGATTGGCGATTGGCTTTCAAATCGTAAACAACGGTAGTAATAAATGGCGAGGCATCTGATTGGTTAGATGTTACTAGTGGGGTGCCTCAGGGCTCGGTCTTGGGTCCTACTCTTTTTCTGATATATATCAACGATCTGGACTGCGGACTTGTATCTAAAATATCGAAATTTGCAGATGACACCAAATTAGGCGGTAAAGCATATACTAGAGAAAACTGCGAACTCATACAAAGTGATCTCGACAAACTATCAGATTGGAGTGATAAATGGCTATTAAAATTCAATTCCGATAAATGTAAAGTAATGCATATAGGCAACGATAACCTCAAATATAACTATCAAATGCAAAATAAATCGTTAACTGAAGTACAGCAGGAAAAGGATTTAGGTGTCATCATCAGTAATAATCTGAAAACCAGTCCGCATTGCCTAGCTGCCAGTAAAAAGGCAAATATGATGTTGGGCTTTATTAAACGTAACTTTGAACATAAAACTCCGAAAGTAATGACACAATTATACACGACCTTGGTTAGGCCGCACTTGGAATATGCCGTTCAATTCTGGTCGCCCTGTTTCGTAAAAGATCAAGCCAAATTGGAATCAGTGCAAAGAAGAGCAACCAAACAAATTCTATCTCTGCGAAATTCATCTTATGAAGAGAGACTGCGGAAACTTAATATGTTTTCCTTAAAGGATCGTAGAATCCGTGGGGACTTGATAGAAACCTTTAAGATCCTAAAAGGTTTTGATGTCATTAATCAAGAGAACCTATTCGAGCTTTCAACTCAAGTGACAACAAGAAATAATGGTTTAAAACTAAACGGTCAACGTTGCATCACCGATCTCCGTAAAAATTATTTCAATGTTAGAGTCGTTGATCGATGGAACAAGTTACCAGCAAATGTTTTCGGAGCCAGCACAATAACTACATTCAAAAACAGACTTGACGCGCACTGTAAAGTAAATGGGTATTGATAGTGCGAATTCGTATCTAGTCCCCCGTATCGATTAGTTGTAGTGGTAGTGGTAGTTGTAGTTAGTATTTTTCATATCCTATCATTCTGCACTATGAAACTTCCATGTTCCTATCCTCTTTAGGGACATGGTATCATTTTCCAACTGTTTTCTTACAAGTAGTTGATAGTTAGTAGTATGTAGTTCAGCAGATACCCTCGCTATGGACCAATAGGTCTCCTGGTGTCTGTTATTCCTATGTAATCCTATGTAATCCTCCTGCAGTCGTAATTTGTGGGTGTATACATCCGGGTTATTCCTACAAAGGAGAATTATATGACTCGTTTTTCATGTCAAAGTCATTCAGTTTTTATCGGACATATATAATATTTACGATCAGTTGTTTCGGTAAATGTTATTATATTGATATTTTTTGTGTATGTAACGCACGTTATTTATATTCATGTGCAGGATAACGTACGTTATTTGTATTTATGTGCAAATTAGTGAAAAATTATAAGTTCATTGATTAACAGAGAAAAATACGTATCTTAAATATCACTCGTAACAAAAAAGCTAACATGGAAATAGCTACACCGTGCTTTGAGCAAATTTAGGATAGATATGTTGTGGTTGGGGGATGGTGGAGGTGTGTGTGCATGTCTGCATGTATGAGAAGATCATTAGACTTCTTTTTATCTTCACGAAACAACGTTGCCCTCTTCAAATTCCTGCCTCACAAGGATGTCATGCACGTGTTTCTTCTCCCCTACCCCACCCCCTTATCCCTGCCTCTCCCCACTGTCACCCCTCCAACTCTCTCTCTCTCTCTCTCTCTCTCTCTCTCTCTCTCTCTCTCTCTCTCTCTCTCTCTCTCTCTCTCTCTCTCTCTCTCTCTCTCTCTCTCTCTCTCTCTCGAAATATTTTTACTATTTTTTTTAGTATTCATATTCGCACTCCTCTCCTTCTATTGCTTTTATTATTGTTAATATTTTTTCCTCCACTATCACCACAATAGCTTCTTCTACTTCTACTACTACTACTACTACTACTATAATAATAATAATAATACTTCCAATGCTAGTACTGCTAGTACTACTACTATACTACTACTACTACTACTACTACTACTTTAATGATGATAGTAGTAATAACAAGAATAATAATGACGATAATGGTAATTATAGAACAGTGATTCCCAACCTGTGGTATGCGTACCACTGGTGGTACGCGAGGGCCTTCCAGGTGGTACGCAAGCACTTTTTGGGACATGTGCGATTTTTATTTAGTTCGTTTATTCTTCAAAAAAAGTTTTACTGCCTTATGTGTTCCTGTATTTTTACTCTATGCCGTTTTCATTTTTTCGACAGAAATTTTGGCTACCCTCAGCGGTTTAGCGTTTTTGCTTTTACTTGTCAAACCATCCTATGAAGTCGCTCTCCTGGTGGCCAAAAACATGAAGGCGCATACCATTGCAGTCTCTCGTCATGCCAACGGCAAAGATCTTGGTCAGGCACGTGATTGTAGAGGAGGCAGTGGCGAAGTTGGAGAGTGTGTCCCTCTCTAACAACAGTGTACAGCGCCGTATCAAGGAAATGTCGGTCGACATTGCCGACCAAGTGATTGCGGGAGTGAGAGCCTCCAAGTTTGGGTTTGGCATTCAACTCCACGAATCGACGGACGTCACCAACTGCTTTTAACTACTTGTCTACATCCGCTTCACACAGAATGATGCTGTGAAGACTGAGCTACTGCTGAGCCAGGAGCTGTCCAGTACAACGAAAGGAGAGGATGTTTTCAACGTTGTGGACAATTTCTTCAAGCAGAATGAACTGGATTGGGGAAAGTTGGTCGGACGCACGACAGATGGGTCTCCGTCTATGCTCGGTCGAAAGTCAAGGTTTCAAGCCCGTGTGAAAGCTGTGTCACCAAACGCCACTGCTGTCCATTGTTTCCTATACAGATTCGCCCTTTGTGCTAAGGTGCTCCCTCCGAAGTTGCCATCATTCTTGAACCGAGTTATCAGAATCGTGAATTTCGTCAAAACGTCCGCCCTGAATAGTTGGCTGTTCAAGCTGCTCTGTGAAGATCTCGGCTCCGACCACACCTGTCTCCTCTACCACACAGAGATGCGCTGCCTCTCCCGGAGGAATACGACGAGGCGTCTCTTTGAACTGAGGGATGAACTCCTCGTGTTCTTCACGGAGAAAGAACACGATTTTCAAAAATATCTGAAGGACGAGGAGTTCCTCTCAAGGTTGGCCTACCTGTCGGACATTTTTGGGGCCCTCAACCACTTAAGCCTGTCGTTCCAAGGGCCCAATGGCACTATCACCGAGTTCATCTCGAAGCTGGGAGCGTTTGTCTTGAAGTTGGACCTCTGGATGAAGAACGTGGAGAGCAAACGCTACGGAATGTTCGAACTCCTGACTACCCTTGAGAGCGAGCCCAGTGATAAATTTGCCCAAGAAACCGTCCGTCACCTCTCAATGCTCAAGACTGAGTTGAAGCATTACTTCCCGGACGTGACATGTTGTGCCTACATCACCAATCCGTTCTCCGTTAATCCAGCCGATCTGCCTGTCGGGACCGGGGAACAAGAGGAGCTCATAGATATCCAGGCTGACGAGGTAGCAAAGACAAAGCACAAGGAATGCTCTCCTATGCACTTTTGGGTGAGCATGGCCTCCTCGTACCCGACGCAAGCCCGTCACGCTGTTCCCCAGCTACTGTATTTTCCCCTCTACGTGGGAGTGCGAGCAGGGGTTCTCAGCCATACTGACCATCAAGTCGAAGAGCCGGAACCGTCTTGCTGCGCCCGTGCATGATTTCCGATACGCTGTGAGCAAAGAAACAGATGCAGCCCTCGCATTGAATTGAGTTATGTTCTTTGTTGTTAGTTCATTTGTGTGTTCTACTTGTGAATAAATTGAGATCTGATCGAATTGAGTTTACGTTACAGCCAACGTGTTTTCTGTTGTTCACAGTAGACTAGTAGAGGTTCACTAGAAGAGCAAGTTACTCGATACTGGGTTCACTAGAAGAGCAAGTTATTCGATACTGGGTTCACTAGAAGAGCAAGTTACTCGATACTGGAACCTAGAACCAGGTGGTACGCGACGACGGTACGGGACCTCCAAGTGGTACGCGATCAGAAAAAGGTTGGGAACCACTGTTATAGAAGTAGTAATAATAATAATGTTCATAATATCAAACATGATAATGAAATAACAGTAGTACTCTAAGGGCAAGGCAAGTGTAGCTAGGATGAGGGAGGGGGATGGAGATGGAGGTGAGGCAGTATTTTAGAATGATAAGTGCTTTTGGGGTTTTACAGAGAAGAGTGATGTGAAATAAATCATGAGGACACACTGCTTCCTCCTCCTCCTCCTCCTCCTCCTCTTCTTCTTTTTCTTCATTTTCTTCATCTTCCTTCTTCTAGTCTCCCTTCTCCTCCTCTTCCTCTTCATCCTCATCCTCCTCCTCTTTCATATCAAGAATAAGAGAGAACAGAGTCTACTCAAGTACGTAACTCATTTTACGCAAACAAGATTCCATTTTACTTGTTTTCAGCTCCATGTCTCTTCTGTTCCCCGCCTCCTCCTCTTCCTCCTCCTCATCTTCCTCCTCCTTCTCTTCTTCCTCCTCCTCCTCCAACTCTTCATCTTCTTTCTCTGTTATACTTTTTTCTCCTTTTTTGAGAGTAGTAACACTAATTTAGGACGTGAAAGGACTGTTCCGACCACCACTATCACTACCACCACCACTATCACTACCACCACCACTATCACTACCACCACCACTATCACTACCACCACCACTATCACTACCACCACCACTATCACTACCACCACCACTAAAAGTACGGAGACGGATGAAAATAATAAACTAAAGTCAAACAATAGCACTCAGAGAGCACATACCTTCGCTAAGGCTGAACGAGCGAATCAAAATACGATTTTTAATAAACACTATTATTTGCATTATTGATAACCTTACACCTCCAAAAATAATTAACCATCGCTAAGTTAGCCCAAAATCCACTTCGGGTAGAAATTTCATGCAAATCCGTCCATTAGTTTTTGTTATTCACACACACACACACGCACACACACACACACACACACACACACACACACACACACACACACACACACACACACACACACACACATACTGAGGGTAAAACATAAGCTCTTTGGCGGAGGTAACAGCTTTACCCACGTAAACCTACGTGGGTAAACCGAATTTGCTACTGAGATATGGAGAGAGAGAGAGAGAGAGAGAGAGAGAGAGAGAGAGAGAGAGAAGAGGCTGAGGTAGACGCAGTGAAATAGAAAAGTTGGAATTTCATGTTAAAGGTCAGAGCAGCGGCATAATGGTAGTGATGGTGGTGGAGAAGGTAAAGAAGTAGTAGTAGTAGTAGTAGTAGTAAGGAGGAAGGGGAAGAGATGTTGGAGGTAAAGTAAGAGAAGAGGTGGAGGAGATGATGCCCAGAGGAACATGTTTAGTGAGGAATTCTGTGGAAGGAGAAAGGTTGAGGGGAGAGGAGGGGGTGGATGAGGGGATGGATGAGGGGAGGGGAGGGGAGGGGATGGATGAGGGGAGATAAGAAAGTGGTAGAATGAGGGCAGATGATGATGGGAGAAGGGGTGGATGAGAGGAAGGAAGAGGGAAGATGAGGGGAGATAAAAAGGTAGAAGGATGAGGGGAGAGAGAGAAAAGGGGAAGGATGAGGGAAGAGATGAAGAGGGAAGGATGAGGGGAAATAATGAGGGGAGAGAAGAAAGGGGAAGGAAGAAGGGGGAAGGATAATTGGAGAGAAGAATGGGAGAGGAGGAGTTGTTAGGAAAATAGGATGACGGGATAGAGAAAGGGAGAAAGGATGAGAGGAGAGAAGAAGGGAGAAGATGACGGAAGAGAAGGGAAGATAGAAGGGTGACATACTAGCTGGTGTGTGTGGAGTGTTAGCTCGAAACATATTTTGGTAGATCAATAAGCAGCCAGACGTGTTGTGTGTGTGTGTGTGTGTGTGTAACCAAGGAAAGGACATCAATATCGTCAAAGCTATAAATCATCACCCTTTATGTGTGTGCGTGTGTGTGTGTATTTGGTTGTGAGCGTATGTGTGTGTGTGTGTGTGTGTGTGCGTATGTGCGTATGTGTGTATGGGAATGACCATGAACGAGGCAAGCTAGCACACTGCCCCACTCTCTCTCTCTCTCTCTCTCTCTCTCTCTCTCTCTCTCTCTCTCTCTCTCTCTCTCTCACACACACACACATGAGGAATGAGCTGAGATTCTTGAACAGGAGAATGAGAGACAAATAATCGATATTCCTCAGTTCCTGCTCTCGCTAGCATTTAACCGTGTGTGTGTGTGGGTGTGTGTGTATGTTAGAAAGATACCATCGAAGTATTTGCCTCGTTTAAACTAGCGAACAACTGCCTTACTTGCTCAAACCACTTCTCATCCTCCACCTACTCTTCCTTCTTCTCTCCGTCTCTCTATTCCATTCTTCCTCCATTTCTACAACCTTTACTATTACTACCGCTACCGATCACCAGTATGACTATCAGAACATCACCTTCATCATCTTTTTGTAACCGAGCAGCGTGCCCACAGCATATTTTCCTACAGGTGTGTTTAATCTCCCAGGTGTGGGTGAGAATGATTAACACAACACACGGGACAGCGTAAGGCGAGGAATCCCTGTATAGTTAGTATGCATTCCTAATTCTAATTCTCTCTCTCTCTCTCTCTCTCTCTCTCTCTCTCTCTCTCTCTCTCTCTCTCTCTCTCTCTCTCTCTCTCTCTCTCTCTCTCTCTCTCTCTCTCTCTCTCTGTAATCTATTTTTTTATTCCATTTTACGTAATGTATTAAATTATCGAGATTTAGGCAAGGAAATAACTGGTGTGTGTGTGTGTGTGTGTATGTTGTGTGTGTGTGTGTGTGTGTATGTATGTCTGTCTGTATGTGTGTGTGTGGCGACGAGTGGCAACTCGACGGCTCGGATGTAAACAAAACTGGGCACAGTGCTTGGTGAATCGTCGTGTTGGTGGGTGGCAGGTTCGTATGCTCCCGCGTGTCATTCCACCTGCTGGACCCGCCGGGCTTGTGGGAGTGGCAGCTTCCGACACACACTCTTGACCGCACACAACACAACTCCATACACGCACACACACGAACATACGCACACACACGAACATACACACACACACACACAGGCTTCCCGAGTGAATTACTGCAACGTGATATAAAAATGAGAGTGAGATAATAGTGTGAAGGAACGTAATCCTCATCGTTGTTGTTATCGCAATGTGTAACTTGTGACTTGACGTTCCTATGCTCGTGAATGGACATGGAACACTGAACTCTTCTCCGCCCTCCATCTGCTTGTTCAAGGCCGACTCATCACCCTTGCTCGTAAAGGTCTCGTAGGTATGTGTGTGTGCATGCGTCATTGCGTGAGTCACAGAGCGTGAGAGAGGTGGGGGGTGGGGAGTGAGAGATGAGTGAGTGATTAAGTGAGTTGATCGGTGAGGACGGTTGGGAGTGGCACGGAGTGAGATAGTGGGTGAGAGCGCGGATGGGAAGGTTATAGTGAGTCAGGAAGCTTGTGTGACAGGATATGTAACAAATAAGAGCGAGTTGTTGTCACAAGAAGACTCCATTTATCTTTTCTGTTATCCTCTGCTGCCGCTCACTCTACTCTCTCTCTCTCTCTCTCTCCTCTCTCTCTCTCTCGTGGCATTTTATATTGGTTTTACTGTTGTCGATTCTCTCTTTTGCGGAAGAGTAGTTTGACTAGTAAACTATGTATGCGAAAGTTTGGTGGACGAAAGGAATTGAAGAAGTGGGAAGGATGATGGGATGCTGAAATAGTAGAGCAAGTCACGAGTGGATCATGGTAGGGAAAGAAAATAAATAGGTTAGTAAGAGAAGAAAGAGAGGAAGAGGAAGCAACGGTATGTCTGGGAGAGTGAGAAACGGATGTGAAAAGAAAATGGAGCCATTGAGGACTGGAAAAAAAGCTTTTTCTTCACTTATTTTCTATATGTTTTACTGTTTAGTATTATTGATATAACTTTTGTCGTATATCAAAGTGTGTGTGTGTGTGTATGTGTATGTGTGTGTGTTTGTGTATGTGTATGTGTGTGTGTGTGTGTGTGTGTGTGGTGTGTGGTATCACTGTAACTTCTGGTTATAATCTAGTCCTTTCCCGCGTCTATTTTTTTTTTCCTCCAAATTTTCACAGAACTCTACATATCTTCTATAATAATATAAGCGAAAGTGTGTGTGTCTGTCTGTGTGTGTGTGTGTGTGTGTGTGTGTGTATGGTATAGGTTCCGCCCCCCGTGGCCGAATCCCATCATATACCACATTTTTGGAACCAGGTTGACTAGGGGAAGGTTTTAAGCCCAATTATGAGATGATCCGATCACTTTTTTTCTTTTTTTCTAGCAGCCTATTAGCGATAATTGTGAAAAAAAGTGGGTTGCGAGAATTGAGGAAACCTTGATGTAGGGTGATGGGTAATGGGTGAGTGAATGGGTGGGGTAATGGGTGTGGGGTGATGGGTGAGTGAATGGGTGGGGGGTGAGGGAATAGATGGGGGGTGATGGGTAATGGGTGAGTGAATGGGTGTGTGGTGATGGGTAATGGGTGAGTGAATGGGTAGGGGGTGATGGGTAATGGGTGAGTGAATGGGTGGGGGGTGATGGTTAATGGGTGAGTGAATGGGTTGGGGGTGATGTGAATGGGTTGGCGTTAATACATACATTTCTACATCCATGATTTCAGGAAAGTTAGAAGGGGCTATCTGGAGAGTCTGTGTTTGGCGGGCCTTCTGCCCACCAAACACAGGTGGTGGGCCGAAGGCCCACCAATAGCCCTCCGCAGGAGCTAGCCAAAAAGTCCGCCCGGAGGGCGGCTTTGCGGCTAGTACATTATGAAACAACTCTATTATATAGTGGGGGGGAAATGCCCAGTTTACTCACTATGATAATATAGAAGCAAAATATGTCACTCTCCAAACAGACTTGGAGTAACTTGGTAGTGGAGGGGGTTTATGAAGCACAGGGACAATGTTGGGTAAAAAGATGCATTTCACTGATGCTATCTTGGTAAAACTAAGTTTTTCTGTGATTTCTTCATGGCGAAAAAAAAATATTCCCAAGTATTTTTGAGACTGGCGCTGTACCCAAGGCCCGAACGCCATGTTTGTTTACCATGTTTATATAAACGGAATGATGAAATGCTACATGGACACTGGACAGTCCATGTGGAAGGTTCCAGACCTCAAGGAGCTGGTTCGAGATGCTTATGTATTATGCTAGAACACCTGTATATGGGCATACTGGAGTATTCTTACGTTTATTGAAACCTGCAGTGTGCTGAAGGTCGCCATGGAGGTTAGACGTCCTTTCTGCCTCCTGCACCTCAGTTACGATGTTAAAGGTGAGGTCAAGGTTAATAACCCTTTGGGGGTAATATGTAGTATAGGCTAGATTAGATTTGGTAAATCTGTAAATATCATCTTCCCACTCAAAGCCCTTGCATTCCCACCAGTCCCCCAAGTTTGTTGGTTGGGGTGGTGGAGGGGCATTTCTCCCCCACTTTATAGCTACGTATTATAGGTATTTGAAGGGATCTGTGAGAGTCTGGAGAAAAATAGATTCTGATAAGGGTGGGAATGTACTCTATAATTTTACCACAGTTCTTATGTAATTGTGTTGGAAATTGTTGTTTAGGGTTAAAAGCTACTCGGAGGTCTTCGGCAAAAATATAACGATGGATATCTACTGTATTATTCCGATCTATCCTGTTATGTGCGATGTAACTTTCTTCTTCCGTCTCCTGCAAAAAAACGAAACTTTTTTTAAAGATCTCTATAATCTTACTTTCTTGTTTATACGCTGAACACACTTCCCACTCTCTCATTTCCTTAACCATTGTGCAGAATAACTAGCAATAGGGTGTGGGCTGACCTTAAACCACAAGGAATGACGCTCGACTGTAGTAGTCCGAACTAAAACTACGCTGAGGAAATCACTCACCCTCACACATAGTTGTTATGAAGACACGTGGACCCACCTTGTCGCGTGCTGGTGCGTGATATACTTACTGTATACGTTGTTTGAGAGTGACGTGATTAAACAGCTACTGCAGCGATTCGGAGACATAGCTCATGAAAAATGGCTTGCGTAGTTTAATCTAAGGAACAGACCATTCCAGGATACTGCACGTGAAGCAATTAAGTACAAACACGACGTAATATCTCTCTCTCTCTCTCTCTCTCTCTCTCTCTCTCTCTCTCTCTCTCTCTCTCTCTCTCTCTCTCTCTCTCTCTCTCTCTCTCTCTCTCTCTCTCTCTCTTATTATATTATATATATATATATATATATATATATATATATAATATTTTATATATATAAGCGAAAGTGTGTGTGTGTGTGTGTCTGTCTGTCTGTCCGCGATAGGTGCCGCCCCCTGTGGCGAATCCCATCATATGGCACAGTTTTGGAACCAGCTCGACCAGGGGAAGGTTTTAAGCCCACTTATGAGATGATCCGATCACTTTTTTTTTTTTTTTAGCAGCCTATTAGCGAGAATTGTGAAAAAAAATGTGGTTGCGAGAATTGAGGAAACCTTGATGTAGGGTGATGGGTAATGGGTGAGTGAATGGGTGGGGAGATGGGTAATGGGTGTGGGGTGGTGATGGGTGGGTGATGGGTTGGGGTGATGGGTGAGGGAATAGGTGGGGGTGATGGGTAATGGGTGAGTGAATGGGTGTGTGGTGATGGTAATGGGTGAGTGAATGGGTGGGGGTGATGGGTAATGGGTGAGTGAATGGTGGGGGGTGATGGGTAATGGGTGAGTGAATGGGTTGGGGTGATGTGAATGGGTTGGCGTTAAAACATTTCTACATCCATGATTTCAGAAAGTAGAAGGGCTGTCTGAGAGTCTGTTTTGGCCGAAGGCCCACCAATAGCCCTCCGCAGGAGCTAGCCAAAAGTCGCCGGAGGGCGGCTTTGCGGCTAGTATATAATAATATAAGCGAAAGTGTGTGTCTGTCTGTCTGTGTGTCTGTGTGTCCGCAATAGGTGCCGCCCCCAGTGGCGTAATCCCCCCATATGGCACAGTTTTGGAACCGGTCGACCAGGGGAAGGTTTTAAGCCCACTTATAGGATGATCCGGTCACTTCTTTTTTTTTTTTCTTTTTTTAGCAGCCTATTAGTGAGAATTGTGAGAAAAAAAAGGGTTGCGAGAATTGAGGAAACCTTGATGTAGGGTGATGGGTAATGGGTGAGTGAATGGGTGGGGTGATGGGTAATGGGTAATGGGTGTGGGGTGATGGGTGAGTGAATGGGTGGGGGGTGATGGGTGAGGGAATAGGGGGGGTGATGGGTAATGGGTGAGTGAATGGGTGTGTGGTGATAGGTAATGGGTGAGTGAATGGGTGGGGGGTGATGGGTAATGGGTGAGTGAATGGATGGGGGGTGATGGGTAATGGGTGAGTGAATGGGTTGGGGGTGATGTGAATGGGTTGGCGTTAATACATACATTTCTACATCCATGATTTCAGGAAAGCTAGAAGGGGCTATCTGGAGAGTCTGTGTTTGGTGGGCCTTCGGCCCACCAAACACAGGTGGAAGGCCCACCAATAGCCCTCCGCAGGAGCTAGCCAAAAAGTCCGCCCGGTGGGCGGCTTTGCGGCTAGTCTATAATAATATAAGCGAAAGTGTGTCTGTCTGTCTGTGTGGTGTGTGTCTGTGTGTCGCGATAGGTGCCGCCCCCATGGCGCAATCCCCTCATATGGCACAGTTTTGGAACCAGGTCGACCAGGGGAAGGTTTTAAGCCCACTTATGGGATGATTCGATCACTTTTTTCTTTTTCTTTAGCAGCCTATTAACGAGAACTGAAGAAAAAAAGTGGGTTGCGAGAATTGAGGAAACCTTGATGTAGGGTGATGGGTAATGGGTGAGTGAATGGGTGGGTGGATGGGTGAGAGTGAATGGGTGGGGGGTGATGGGTGATGGGTGAGGGAATAGGTGGGGGGTGATGGGTAATGGGTGAATGAATGGGTGTGTGATGATGGGTAATGGGTGAGTGAATGGGTGGGGGGTGATGGGTAATGGGTGAGTGAATGGGTGGGG
The DNA here is from genome assembly GCA_016584305.1 of Chionoecetes opilio. Taxonomy (NCBI): domain Eukaryota; kingdom Metazoa; phylum Arthropoda; class Malacostraca; order Decapoda; family Majidae; genus Chionoecetes; species Chionoecetes opilio. The sequence goes on from JACEEZ010024208.1 coordinate 149,728, forward strand.
GGTGATGGGTAATGGGTGAGTGAATGGGTTGGGGGTGATGTGAATGGGTTGGCGTTAATACATACATTTCTACATCCATGATTTCAGGAAAGTTAGAAGGGGCTATCTGGAGAGTCTGTGTTTGGTGGGCCTTTGGCCCACCAAACACAGGTGGTGGGCCAAAGGCCCACCAATAGCCCTCCGCAGGAGCTAGCCAAAAAGTCCGCCCGGAGGGCGGCTTTGCGGCTAGTAATATATATATTATATATATATATATATATATATATATATATATATATATATATATATATATATATATATATCACAAATACACAGATACACACACACACTGCACACCTGCGTGGTCTAGTGGTTTACAGCGTGTCTGGCCATTCTATAGCCGCGGGTTCGATCCCCGCTTGCTCATGGGGATTTGTCAGTCAAATGTGGGTGGTCACTGTCCTCCTTGAGTAAGGGGATTGGGTGTGGTGTGTGAGGTGCCAGAATTACCCAAAGATCGGTCACTATGAGCTCCAAGCTCTTTCCGGAAAAGTAAATCTGGCGATCGCGAGTCCAGCTCGCGGAGTTAGAGCGTGGATAAATGACATACAACGAACATCATCTCGAACTCCTTTCCTCCATCCAGAAGTCAAGGCAAATTAACCACCTGCGAGGCCGTCAACCTGTGCAAGGAAAGAGGCGTGATTTACCTGTTAGGGGCGGCAACGTTCACTGAATTTCTAGGCAAATATGATAATACCACGTTATGAAAGGTTGATCCACGCACACCATAAGTATGCCCAGCAGTTTTAAGGTTTTGTTTTAAAGCTAATGGAACAGTTGAGAATATAAACCAGGCTGCGCCTTGTCTCACTCTTCTCGTCCCTTGAGTTCAAAATGAGTAAAGAACTCGAACCCCGTAACACAAGATTGACCAAAGCATTAATTACTGGAGTTTACCTTTTTTCCGACTTTCTTCCAGGTACAAATTAGCGCCAGTATGTGATAGAATGAAACCATGACTCGTTCTTGCACTGTCACCCGCTCTTCGATCTGTGTTCAAAACCCAACTGGATACGATATCAGGGAATTTGTGGTGAAAATCAATGACCATTAAACGTCGCAAGTATATTTTCACTTATGTACGAATCGAATCTAAACTGTTTAATAACGAGAACTGATGATTGCCATTTCCTTGCAGATTCAAGACAAATCCAAAAGCATTGTGCTAGATTGCTCAGTGGCTAATACTTGTGTCCCAACAGGTAAGGAATAAAAGGTACTCATATTAGAGATTGTTTCGTTTCAGTCTTGGCAAGATCAGTCGGACACACACACACACACACACACACACACACACACACACACACACACACACACACACACACACACACACACACACCGTCCATGTGGCTCAGTTGGTTAGGGCGCCCGGCATCATTCTGTAGTCCGGCGTTCGATCCCCGACCCCGCTCATTCCCGGGATTTTTCCACTGTGAAATTCGGGCGGTACTGTCAACCTTGAGCAAGGGGATGGGGGTGTGTGGTGTGTGAGGTCCCAGCATTGCCCAAAGATCGGAAATAATGAGCTCCAAGCTCGCACTGAAAAGATGAAACTGGCGATCGCGAGCCAGCTCGCGTGGACAAGACCATGGGTCAATAACACGCACGCACCACACACACACACACACACACACACACACACACACACACACGCACGCACGCACGCACGCACGCACGCACGCACGCACCACACACACACAACACCACACACACACACACACACACACACACACACACACACACACACACACACACACACACACACACACACACACACACACACACACACACACACACACAACACACACACACACACACACACCACACACACACACACACACACACACACACACACACACACACACACACACACACACACACACACACACACACACACACACACACACACACACACACACACACACACACACACACACACACACACACACACACACACACACACACACACACACACACACAGAGAAAAGAAGAGAGAGGAGAGAGAGAGAGAGAGAGAGAGAGAGAGAGAGAGAGAGAGAGAGAGAGAGAGAGAGAGAGAGAGAGAGAGAGAGATAGTTTATTGAGCACAATAGACATTTGAAAGGAATAATAACTACATACAAAAAATAGGGTGTCTAGTAATGCAAATACAGAACACGT
>JACEEZ010024208.1:156929-166929 GCA_016584305.1 Chionoecetes opilio
AGAAAAAAGAAGTCATTGAGCTACTTACAATAAGCAAGCATGGTCGTCTGGCTGCAGTGGCGCGCCTCACCACTCATCATCTGGAGAACCATGTCTGACGTGCTCCTCTTCCTCCCCTCACGCTGTTTGAGGAATAATCTAAAACTAGTAGAAAAGAATTTGTAGGAAAACAGGAAAGAAAAAATCACACCATCCATGCCAATACCTGCCCTCACCACCCTCTACTTCATACATCCCGCCATAATACTGCCACAGCTCTCTTCTCCTACCACCTCCATGACTTTGCTCCTTCAAATCACTCCATACATTAGCATGGCATTAATAACGAGGACAGAGAATGTTTATTAAGGACACCATCTTGTTCTCAAAGGTTCTAGGATTAAGGCAAGAGAGAAAACTGAAAACAGCATAAGGAAATATTTTTTGTTACATGCATTTTTTCACATTATAAGGAAATGGCTGGGGACCAAAAAAAATCTTAGCAAAAGCTCGCCAGTTGCCAGACCCTATACAGCAGATAGTAAGAGATTTCCGAAAGAGGGTGGGCTAATATAGTTTGGGAGATGTCTTGACGCTTCTCTTTGAAATAGTTCAAGTCGTAGGAAGGTGTAAAAATAGAAACAGGAAGAGTTGCAGAGCTGACCAGTGGAAGGGATGAAGAGGTGAAGATACTGGTTAACTCTTGCATTAGTAAAGATGGACAGAATAGGGATGAGAATAAGTAGAAAGACTTGTGCAGCGAGTCCATGGTAGGGAGGAGGCATGCATTTATCAAATTCAGAAGAGAAGTAGGCATGAAAATAGCGGTAGAGCATAGCAAGAGAGGTAACATTGTGGTGGTGATTGAGAGGTTGAAGACAGTCAGTTAGAAGCGGGGAGTTTATGAGACGAAAAGATTTTATAGCCATCGTGTTAAGGTGAGCAGTATGAGTGAATCCCACCAAAACATGACTGAAAAGATGGGCGTCAGGGAATGAAATACAAAGGTCTAAGAAACAAAATCAGCTTTAGAAATAGAGAAGATATTAGAAGTACCACTTAAATGAAACAAAGGAGGAAGCGTGAAGAAAGAAAATATTAGGACAAATCTTGGCTAAATTCTAAAAGTCATTACAGAAGTTGGAGTTAATAAGATTTTGAAAGCTCTTTAAATAAAATTGATTAAATAATTGTAGCAAAAGTTTGGTATAATTTCAGCAGAATTATACAAGTATCAGTAGATGTTAGTTATATCAGTTAGTAGTATCAGGGATGGATGGCTACAGGATTTTCTGAGCGACTCTCACTTTTTCATAGCGTGAGAGATTGACTTTCGATAGTTCAGTATTTGATCAAGTGTGCGACCTAACCTGGACATGGATTACTTAACCTAACCTAACCTAACCTAACTGATTAAGTTATTGCTGGTATTTAATCCCTGAATGCAGAAACACGGGTAAAAACTTATTAAATGCATACATTGGGTACTGTAATATCATGATCGAGAACTGGAACTGTCGTCGAAAATTGGAACTACCGCCAACGTAAAAAATTGGATCACTCCCCGACGCTGCGAGAATTCCGATCGGCGACAGTTCTATTTACATACAGCCTTAGGCCCTCTCACTCAGTAGAGATATAATGCTAACAGTATTTGCGTTTTGATGGATCCATGAGATTTGACTCTGGAACAACATTGGCAGAATAGGAAGGAAATAAGATCACGATCGGAAGATCCCAAGTAAGAGAAATGTCTCACATGAGAGCAGTAGGGTAACCTGTTCAGAAATTTTTTAGAAAGTTGTCCGTGTCACAAGCTCACTAAATATGACAAAGTCAACGTTTTCTTCCGCTTGGTCAGTAAAGGAAGAATGGAGGGTGACCATCAAAAGTGGTGAAGAATACTTAAAAGTTGAAACAAGAGTCTCGATTATATTTTTATTTTACCTCTTTGGTTGAATAATTCGTCGAATTGGTTGACATCTATACAACAATGATGTTATGTGTGGAGGGAGAAAGTGAACATTACATTTGAACCATGCGGTGGAGAATTTTGTAGCCGCAAAGTCATGTCACGAGACATGACTGTTAAGCTTGACATTAAGTTGTATCGTTGTGTACATAAGTACAATAACCTGTTTTGAGTCGGTAATGACTCTCCTAAACAGCTCTCCTAAACAGGGTTGAGTCAAAAACGTTTCGTCTCATCAACTCCCCTCCTCTGACGGACTGTCTTCAATCCTTAAATCACCGCTGCAATGTTGCTTCTCTTGCTGTCTTCTACCGTTATTTCCATGCTAACTGCTATTCTGAACTTGCTAACTGCATGCCTCCCCCTCTCCCGCGGCCTAGCTGCACAAGACTTTCTACCAATTCTCACCCCTATTATGTCCATCTTACTAATGCAAGAGTTAACCAGTATCTTCACTCTTTCATCCCTTTCACTGGTAAACTCTGGAACTCTCTTCCTGTTTCTATTTTTCCACATTCCTATGACTATTTTTTTCAAGAGGGAAGTATCAAGACACTTCCCGAACTAAATTGATCCACCTCCTTTCTTTATTACCTTACTATCTTCTTATGGGTACTGGCAGCTAGCATGCTTTTTGTAATTTTGTTCATGCCCTTGGTTAGTCCTTTTTGATGTTTTTAAAAAAAGCCTCCTCCCTCACTCACCGTAACAGAAACTCTGCTTCCGATCAGGGTCAGTGGGTTTTTTTTTACGTTGGCGCCTATAGCTCCTGTAGGCTATTATCTTCCTTCCTAAGGTTTTATCGTCTTTCCTTGAGGGCTCAGATGGTTAGTCCTGCATATTCTAAAAGACTACGATGGTTGGCTTTCGCACGTGGTGGCACAGGCTGGATTTGTATAGTGACACCTGAGATGATTTGATTTGAGGCTCATGCTGTTCCCGGGTGCCCTCCGCCGCACATGCAGTCACAATCGAAGGTGAGGTTGATGGGTAGCATGTGGGCATCTTCAGCCACTCGACGATGGAAGAAATAGTTGCTCTTGGCGGGATATGAATTCGGGACCTTGTGCTCACTATTACCAGGTTCTAATCCTCCGGCTACAGCGTTAAATAACAGGAATTACCACGTGTAGGTCTCGCGGCCTCTTGTAGCTTCCTTATTTTCTTATGTTCTTATGTTCTAAAGATGGTCAAAAGCGTTGCCCCCGGAGGGGTTCGAACTCGGGACATCGAGCTCCCCACTCCAAGACGCTATACCACTCGGCAACCGCCACCGCCTTTTCTTCTCTACGTGTGTGTGTGTGTGTGTGTGTGGAGAGAGAGAGAGAGAGAGAGAGAGAGAGAGAGAGAGAGAGAGAGAGAGAGAGAGAGCACACGTGCACTATGGTTCAAATTTGGTGGTCTGCTTGTAAATGAAGATTATAAACGAAAATTAAAGTAACCAAACACTCAAAACACCGCATCGCTTGTTTAACAAGACGACGCCAGAGTTTATTTGTTCAAGAGTTCGTGTTACTCTGCACGGCGGCATTTGAAAGACGCCTATTCCTCCTACTAAAAAATCGTTGGTCAGGAATTCTTGACAGAACGTAATTTCATTTTTTTACGTATGTGTTTCATGACCTACATAGTATTACAGTTTACGATGTGGTGTGAAAAATTATGGTGTAGAAAGTAACATTCTTTGTGCACATTCTTTGAAAAAGTACCGTTTCAGGAGTAAGAATGTTTGATAAACATCCCACATTATGTATTTAGTGAAGTGAGTTGACTTAAATTGCAGCATATATTATATAATATATAATATATATTATAATATATATTATATATAGATATATTATATAATATAATATATATATATATATATATATATATATATATATATCGTTAAAAGTGATAGCTAGTTCAGCGTTTATTATCTTATAGAGATAATAACGCTATCATTTTACGAGATCTGTCTCAGAGAAATCTCCTGCCCGTATATACTATATATATATATAATATATAATATATATATATATAGATTATATATATAATATATATATATTCATATACTATATATAATATATATAATAATATATATATATATATAATATATATATATACATAAATATATATATATATATATATATACATAAATATATAATATATATATATATATATATATATATATATACATAAATATAATATATATATATATATAATATATATATATATATGTATGTATATACGTATATATTAGGCCTATAGCGCCTGTAGGCAGTGACCTTCAGGTCTCGGACGTTTGGCCCTGAAGGTTCACTTGAAGGCTGTGATTGTTGGCCCTCGCCCGTGGTGGCGCAGGCAAGATTTTTACAGTGGCGCCTGTGATTAGGGGCTCATGATGCTCCCCTGTGTCCTCCGATGCACTCGCCGTCGAAAGTAGACTTAATGGGCAGCATGTGGCTGATCTTAGGCCACTCGATGGTTGCAGAGAGATTTTCAATTAATTTTGACATCTTTCGGGGATCGAACTCGGCTCATCGAGCACGCCGCTTGCAGGCGCTAACCACTCTGCCACCGCCTCCCCAAACTCTCCTCATTCAAACACGCGGAAATGAGGTCCCATTAAGTTAATGTAAGGTGGAGATTAGTCTTTTTTATCATCATTAGTATCATTCATGAAGGAGAAAGTTTAGTTATCTAAATTCCTTACTATATTAGTTTTACTCATTGCTTCGTTGCATTCTTGAAAAAAAATGTGAATAGTGGTGCGACAGGACCGTGACGATAACTTTCTATACGCATTGCTCAATCTTTTACACTGATCAGTTCGTAGTCGTATAGTTATATCTACCATATTTGACGTGTACATAAGGAATGTCGCGATTTCTATCCCTTCAATGGCATTTCAGCATGTATCAATTTTATTCTGTCATAATGTGAGACTTCTAAGAAATCGTCACTTACACGTTATCCTGCGCATTATTGTGTTATTGAATTCAGTGTTTTTTATTTCCCTTAACTGATGGCGGGTAACTCCTCAGGGCATAACATAGGAGATATGGCTTGTTATCATAATAGGATGAATTATCATAAGCTCGATGGATCTAGATTCAGTAAAAAGATAGGCAAAAATCGGCATTCAAATAGGATAGTAGATGAATAAAACTAACTCAGTAACCATGTCAGAAGTGCAAACATATTAGATAGTTTAAAGTAGAAATTCTTTACCTTTTTACATCAGACCCCTTCCCACGCACCCTTCACTTTTTTATCCAAAATATTTCAAAATCCTCCTGAATAAAAAAAAGGAAAAAATGCTTACAGTAGCAGGAAACTGTAACTAGATCAAAACTGCCAGATTCACCAGACAAAATAATATGACGAAGAAAATATGATGAAGTTGGTTAACTGGAAAAAAAATATCGGCTTATTCCACTGCACTTCAAACATAAAAGTATAATATTAAGAACGATTTTCTTCTACTGTATATATGTATTGTATAGGAGCCTGATTATGGAAAACATGTATATAACCAAGAAGGTGTACGCCCTTATGGACGTGCCTGGTCGTGTAACGTTGCGTGTGTGTGTTCGGGAGGAAGAATACACTTGTGCTGTATCTTTATGTGTAATTAATGATGAGTTATTGGTACAAAATCAGCTGCCGCCAAGACGTTAAGCACTGAGACCACGTCTGATCCCGGCGGCAACACTGAGAGAACTACTTGACCTGGCGGTTGACCCACGCTCACCTTGTCCGCAAGTGGGCGCCGCTAGAGGTCACTACTTATCCTACAAACATAGAGGCGGCAAACTTAAAGTATAAATAGTTGCCTATTACAATGCTCGGTCACCTACCGGCCGTGCCCTCACGGACCACTGATAAGGCAAGGCGCCGAAGGGACACGAAGAGAACTTTCTGCAATATGTTTTTCAATAGTTGAAGCGAAATCTAGCAGTCTGTCTTTGGCAGGAAAATCAATGGAGGAGGCGACGCGGCGACGTTCAGGAGTTAAATGAGCAACAAACAAGGCATATTCTAGCATTACGCGAAGGTCCTTGCAAGGTATGGCGTCGTCTTTGAACCAATCAGCCTTACGCAGTGATGATACAGCGTCATCAGCGATTTGTGCAGCAAGAGCTTGGCCATCAAAATGATCAGCCGTGCCAAGACGATTAGTGAGAGAGTCAGTCATGCGAAATACCCATTGTAAACCACCACGATGCTGATCTAAACCAAAAGCCTGAAGAAAATTGTCCTTGAACTCATGACAACTGTTATTTAGAAGGCCAGACTGAAACGTACTTGCCAACATCATCCTTGCCGCTCGTGAATCTGGTACAAGTTGGCTACGCACAAAGGCAATTTTGTCGAGATCCAACACCAAGCTTGAATTACTCATTAAGTCCTCGCATAATCCAAGAAAATTGAGTGCTGAATAGGAAGGATCCTCCCCAGAAAAACGTTTGACAAGGGGGTCCTGGTGTAGAATTTTAATGGTTGGAGTAAGTGACGGTGCAGCCACCGGCGGGGCATGCAACTCAGGATCATTAGGAGCCATAGTGAATGGGAGTTCCTGAACTGAACCGAAAGGAACAACAGTGCGTGATCGCAACACTCTGACGAAATCAGCGTCCGAAGGGAACAGCACAGGCGTCGTGGATGGGAGGTCAATCGTGGGAGACGACGACAGGTAGTTGCAGCCAATATTAAGCGGCACAGGACAGCAGCAATCGTGAAAGTGGCCACGTGGACCCTCGTGACTCGACCAGCAACACACACACAGATGAAAAGGCAACACACGAACCAAGACCACCGTTGACTGTCGCCAATGTTATGTTGGCTTATAGCTTGTTGTCCTCGTAGTCACCGTGGTAGGATTGGTTGTAGGTAGCGTGGCGGTATAGGCCTGAGCGGTGAAACGGCGGAAGGCACGTGTTGCGTGGTTCGGTGAATCACGCCCTTATGGACGTGCCTGGTCGTGTAACGTTGCGTGTGTGTGTTCGGGAGGAAGAATACACTTGTGTTGTATCTTTTATGTGTAATTAATGATGAAGTAATTGGTACAAAATCAGCTGCTGCCAAGACGTTAAGCACTAAGACCACGTCTGATCCCGGCGGCAACACTGAGAGAACTACTTGACCTGGCGGTTGACCCACGCTCACCTTGTCCGCAAGTGGGCGCCGCTAGAGGTCACTACTTATCCTACAAACATAGAGGCGGCAAACTTAAAGTATAAATAGTTGCCTATTACAAAGGTTATATAGGAGGAAGCAATAGAAATGTTACTCTATTATCGATATATATAGTTAATAACGAATGTATAGATGTTAATTATGCCTAGGCAGTCATATTTTCCTGTTATTTTTGTGTATCAATAAGATAGAAAGCCTGAAAGTGCAATGAGTCGACGCGTGAAGTCGCAACGTTTTTTAGTTAAGCTCCTTTCACACATTCTAGAGTAGCGCGCCGAATTGTGGCGACTCGTTACTCGCGAAAACATGTGGGCGCACTAGTAGGTACTCGTGGATAGTCGCCATCAAGTCATATCAAGTCGTGAGAGTCGTGGCAGGGTCGCGAGTTGTCTTGGGTATGCGTGCGAGGGGCTGGAAATTTTGGACATGTTCAAAATCTGGCCGCGCAACGTCACGACTTTTGGATGCGTAGCGGATGCGTAGCCGCGTCGTAACTACTAGTATCAACTCGTAGCGACTCGTCATTTATCGTAGCGACTCAATGTCTATTCGTAGTGACTCAAGTAGTGACGTAGTGACTCATTCGTAGTGACGGCTGCTCCGTAGTGTATTGGTTAGCACGCTCGGTTCACAACCGCGAAGTCCCGGGTTCGATCCACGGGTGGTGCGGAGAAACATGGGCGGTCTCCTTAAAAACATCTGAGCCCCTGTCCACCCAGTAGTGAATGGGTACCGGATGTTAGCCGGAGGGTTGTGACGTACCCGCCTCCTGGGGTGAGGTGCAGATGACCCTGTATCTCACACGAGCTAAAGATTTCCCTCCCAGATCAGTCAGGTCAAGCCACCGGGTCGTACAAACTCGTAGCAAACTCTTGCAATGTCGTAGCAACTCGTAAACGACTCGTAGCAACTCTTAGCGATTCGTAGCAATTCGTCATAAAAAAAAATTGATATTTCTACCAATTCGTAGTGACTCGTACATATTCGTGGAGACACTCGTAAGTACTCGTAACTATACGTACAAACTCTTAGCAAAGTCGTACCAACGCGTACTAATTCGTGATTGGGTACACGAGAAACGACGTAATACCTTTAGCAGCTAAAATCCTTTGACAGCTGGGTCCTTCTTTCGTGAAGAAGTGCAATCAGCAACAGCACATGTATAAACTGGCATTATATAATGCTGAAAAAAGTATTTTTCCTGCCAAGGCCGTCACTGATGTTGTTGTGGTGGTTTTAAAGGATTCGGTGTCACTGACTTCGATCGATTGTTTCATCCCAGAACGATGTCAGCATTCTATATTTTTTTTTCTTCAAAGCATTGCTTATTGGATTCTGACAAGCACTTGCCAGACGGAGCAGTACTGTCTTAGAAAACTGTGTGAACATCGCTCCAATAAAGTATGCTACAATATACATGTAAAAAATATATATAGCTTTGACACCCGAGGCGAGTATTTTGGCTTAAATTGCTATCTTAAGCCCCTTTCACACATTCTAGAGTAGCGCGCCGAATTGTGGCGACTCGTTACTGGCGAAAACACGTGGGCGAATTCGTAGGTAATCGTGGATAGTCGCCATTAAGTCGTGAGAGTCGTGGCAGGGTCGCTTGGTGTCTTGGGTATGCGTGTGAGAGGCTGGAAATTTTGGGCATGTTCAAAATCTGGCCGCGCACTGGTCACGACTTTTGGATGCGTAGCGGATGCGTGGCGGGGTCGTAACTACTAGTATCAACTCGTAACGACTCGTCAGGTATCGTAGCGACTCTTGCTTATTCTTATGGACGCACACACCCCACGAGTTGCCACGCATTGCTACGAGTTGTCAAGTGTTGCTACGAATTACCACGACATATCGTAGAAACTCGTGGCAACCGCACAAATCGTAGTGAATCGTGGACGAGTTGCTACGAATATCTAAGAGTCAGCACGAGTAGGTCGACAAGTGGCTACGACTTCCAAGCCACTGCCAAGAGTAGCCACGAAATATGTCCACGAGTTCAATCTTTGGCGCTATATCATGCCAAGACTAGCTACGACTACCACGCATTGCTACGAGTAATCACGCATATAGGCACGCATTGCTATGAGTAGTCACGGATATAGCTACGATTTGCTAAGAGTTTGCAATATTCCAAACGAGTCGCCATGAATTCGAGAGAACTGAAACTCAAAATGCCAGTGGTCGCTGGCAGTTTTAACTCACAAGTTGATAATAAGTTGGTCTACTGTAAAACAAAATATGGGCTTATTCCACTGCACTTTAAACACAAAAGTATAATATTAAGAACGATTTTCGTCTATATGTATATTGTATAGAAGCCTGATTCTGTAAAACATGCATATAACCAAATAACCAAGTAGGTTATAGTTGAGGAGGCAATGGAAATGTTACTCTATGATATTATATAATCAATAACGAATGTTTAGAAGTTATCTATACCTAGGCAGTCATATTTTCCTGTTATTATTGTGTATCAATTAGATAGAAAGCCTGGAAGTGCAATGAGTCGACGCGTGAAGTCGCAATGTTTTGATTCAATCTCCCCGCCACAATCTCCCCGCCACCACTCCCCGCCGCGGCATGCCGCCTCCACAATTATAACCTATCTTGTCGCAGCAACAGAACGATTTCGGCATTATATATTCTTCTTTTTTCCAAGGCATTGCTTATTGTATTTTGACAAGCGTTTGCCAGACGCAGCAGTACTGTCTTAGAAAACAGTGTGAACATCGCCCCCAATAAAACATGCTACAATATACATGAAAAAATATATTAAGCTTTGATACTCGAGGCGAGTAATTTGCATTAAATTGCTATTATAGAACGTTCCATCGTAATGCATGTCATCCATACAATTAGTAGAAC
>JACEEZ010024208.1:169429-194429 GCA_016584305.1 Chionoecetes opilio
AACAGCTGTTAAGTTTTTACGTGGCAGCAATCTTCTGGACACACTACAAAAAGCAGAGCCTTGTCATCGATGTGGTAGTGTTATGCAAGAAAAAGAAAAAAAGTGACAGGGGTGGGGAATATCGGCCTGTGCTTAATAAATTACTTACTACTAAAGTTTTGTTTTTTCTATAATACTCTACTGTATAATAGACAATATCATATAGCAATAGTAAGTTGCAGTGTAAGAGTGTAGAGTGTAAGTAGCGAGTAAGAAATGTAGACCGCACGCTATAGTGTAAAATGTCCCGGTAGACCGCACGCTATAGTGCAAATGTCCCGGTAGACCGCACGCTATAGTAGCACCTATTTTCCTTTGTACTCGTAGGTGGGTCGGACAAACTCGTAGCAAAATCTTGCAATGTCATAGCAACTCATAAACGACTCGTAGCAACTCGTAGCGACTCGTGGCAATTCGTCATAAAAAAGAATTGAAATTTCACCCCATTCGCAGTGACTCGTGCATATTCGTGGAGACACTCGTAAGTACTCTTAACTATGCGTACAAACTCTTAGCAAAGTCGTACCAACGCGTAGTAATTCGTGATTGGGTACAAGAGAAACGACCGATAAAACAGTGTCGGGTGTCAGTGTCGCCTTTTCTCCACGAGTAGATACCGATTTGGGGTTCGGCGCTACTCGGCTTGTTACTCTAGAATGTGTGAAAGGGGCTTTACACCGTTTCATCGTAATGCATGGCATCCATGCAATTAGTAGAACAGCAGAAGAACTTTTTTTGGAGGGGGCATTCAGATGCGGTGTATCAATATTTATCGCGAGAATGATTTTACAAAAATGCGAGTCGTGGAGTGGAAACAGAGTAGACCAAACTTTTATTTAAAACTGCCAGCGACCACTGGCATCTTTGAGGTTTCAGTTCTTTGCTATTATGTGAATGCTTAGAAAGTTAATCGAATTATTTTAATTGTTAGTGTATTATTTATATAGATACCTTGCATAATATGCAAGGTAAATCTGCTGGGTATATTATACCCAGCAGATTTAGTGAGATCACATTTAATATAATACTTGACAGTTCTTCCCTTTTTGTCTCTGGGATCGTGCGCCCCCTGGTAATTACTCACTTCCCCCATGAGGGGCTAAGGAGTAGATTGGATGAATTTATGAATGATAATAGATGGTAAATCCGGCCTTTTCCAAACTCCTTGTGTTCTTATGTCTTATGAGAAAACTATATTTTGTTTCTAGTTTGTGAACTATTTTTAGAAGGGAGTTTTTATCTCCCTACCTGTATAATGTGTACACGGATGATCTCGGTGCCAACCTTCGTGATACAGGTGTCGGGTGCCACATACCTGATGAGTGCATCAACTCACTGAGTTATGCTGATGATATGGTACTGTTCGCACCTACTCCGGATGCGTTGGAGGACCTTATCAGTGTGCGGCAGGTGTATGCCGCCAAGCATGACATTGTCTATAACACCACTAAGAATGAGTGGGATGGGGGTGTGTGGTGTGTGAGGTCCCAGCATTGCCCAAAGATCGGTAATAATGAGCTCCAAGCTCGCACTGAGAGGGTGAAACTGGCGATCGCGAGCCAGCTCGCGTGGACAAAGACCATGGGTGAATGACACACACACACACGCACACACATGCACACACACACACACACACACACACACACACACACACACACACACACACGCACACAACCGGACACACTGTTCTGGATTATTCCTTTACGCGAGTAATTATTCACACAGGTAGACTCACCTTCAAATCGTAGAGGATGAGTCAATGTCCAGTAATTCACGTTTCTTTTAATATGTTTACGTTGGAATGTTAATCAGTGGTTTCGTGAGGATGTAGAGAGACGCCAGGGTTGAGGTAGTTCGTATAATTAAGTTTAAAACTATACACTTGACGAAATATGTAGATGAGGAATCCCTCGTACAATCTCCGCCCGATACTCTCGCTCAAGCCCCTCTGTGAGAGACGCCATGGAGGTAGTAAATGTGTAAATCTACACTATATACAAATAACGAAATGGGCAGGAATCCCTGTTCCAACCTCCGTGACCTCCCATGGCAAAGGCTATCGCTCCTCTCCCGTCTATCGTCGAGGCCGGCGGTTAGCCGCCGCTGCTTCTCTCGTGCAGGTGTCAAGTACTCGTTTATCTATGAGACATATACATCTGCTCCCTTTACTAAATATATAGCACGTAGCAAGTAATGTTTCTACCATAGAATACACTGATAACATAACTGCTCTATATTAATATCTATTATGTTACCATTTATTTATAAGAGATGCACAACAAGCTACGTGACAGCTCTCCAACCTTGTTGGCCCCTCCATCCTGCTGACTCCGCAGCAACTGGGCGAAACCGGCACACTGAGTGCAACACCCATACATACATACACACACACACGCTTCTACCCTTATAAATGCCTTAACAACACACGCGCGCACACACATGCACGCCCGCACGCGCACACACATATGCACACACACGCATACACACATGCATGTTTGCACACACACACACACACACACACACACACACACACACACACACACACACACACACACACACACACACACACACACGCACATACACGCACACACACACACACATACACACACACACACACAAACGGTAAGTCCTCGAGTCTACTGAGTAAGTGAAATGCATGGGGCAAGACATTACCGCAGAGTTTCTTCATGTACTAATTTAATACTCTTAAAAGTGTTTTTAGCCCAAAACCCCCTTCAAAATTATTCAATCGACATGGGACCGAGCCGCTTACCACCTACGATTTATTTGCGATTTTATGAGCCTCCTCTCATCAAAATTGAATTTACAGTTTCGGCTACCCAAAACAGACAGACACACGGCTATTCCTATAGTATATTAGACAAGTGCTTGTGGGCCCTTCGGACCCAAGTATGGATGTTTGTAGTAGTAGCAAAGACATTCTACAACAAGATACCTCACTCGGGCTCCCTCTATGCAATTTCTGTTATCCGCCGACGGTGTCGCCGCCGTGCGGCAGGGGTTGTACCAGTCTGCTGGCCCATTCACTTGCTGCACATGACTATCATATAGACTATGGTTTATCAGTATATATGATATATCTTCGTAAATGTGTGTTCTATTATAATATCAAATAAAAAACAGTAAAACACAATAAAGGAATGCCATTACGAAACTCAGAAGAAATATGCATGAACTTAATATTCATTTAAACTCTTCGCCATTTAATACTTTGCGAGTCAACTTTTAACATGAAATATATCAATAGAAGCGCACTTTTATTAGCTTTCCATTGATATATTTCGTTTTCTGATAAATGAATTAGAACCATGCACAAATTAACGTTAAATAAATAAATAAAATCATCAATCGGGTAATTTTCCCAATTGATGAGGTTATTTATTTAGTTAACGCTAATTTATGCATGCTGCTAATTCATTTATCAGAAAACTAAATATATAAGTAAATAAATAACATCATCAATCGGGAAAATTACCCGATTGATGATTTTATTTATTTATTTAACGCTAATTTATGCATGGTTCTAATTCATTTATCAGAAAACTAAATATATCAATGGAAAGCTAATACAATTGCGCTTCTCTTAATATATTTCATGTGAAAAGTTGACTCGCAAAGTTTTGAATGGCGAAGAGTTAATGGCGATTAAGTTCATGCATATTTCTTCTGAGTTTCGTAATGACATTTCTTTAGTGTGTTTTACAGTTTTTTATTTGATAATATTATAGAACAAACATTTACGAAGATTACAGTATATCATCATATATACTGATAAACCATATTCTATATGATAGTCATGCAGCGAGTGTGGGCCAGCAGACTGGTTAACTCCTGCCGCACGGCGGAGGTCGATTTCACGCGCACCACAGGGCACCCCGGAGTGAGGTATCTTGTTGTAGAATGTCTTTGGTAGAAGTATATTTTAAACAGCAATGTGAGTGCAAACTCCAATCGTGTTGTTATTGTCGTTGGTCACTGGTCAAAGTGCCTCGGGGTAGACCACCTACCACCACCGTAGCCTACCTCACCCCAGCCCCACGCTGTCTCACCCCAGCCCCACGCCTGCCTCACCCCAGCCCCACGCCTGTCTCACCCCAGCCCCACGCCTGTCCTGCAAGCACACACACACAAACACACACACACACACACACACACACACACACACACACACACACACACACACACACACACACACACACACACACGCACACAAACGGTAAGTCCATGAGTCTACGGAATTAGTGAAATGCGGCAAGACGTTACCGCAGAGTTCATTCCTGTAATCTAATCTCTGAAAAGTGTTTTTAGCCCAAAACCCCCCTTCAAAATTATTCAATCGACATGGGACCAAGCCGTTTACCGTCTACGAATTATTTGCGATTTTATGAGCCTACTCTCATCAAAATTGAATTTACAGTTTCGGCTACCAAAAACAGACAGACAGACACACAGACACACGGCTACTCCTATAGTATATTAGACAAGTGCTTGTGGGCCCTTCGGACCCATGTATTGATGTTTGTAGTAGTATATATTAGACAACGTGATTGCAAACTCCAATCGTGTTGTTGCTGTCGTTGGTCACTGGTCAAAGTGCCTCGGGGTAGACCACGTTCCGTGTGATTCCAACCTTTTGTGTTCCGTGTGATTCCAACACACACACTCACACACGCACACAAACGTCCATGAGTCTACTGAGTTTGTGGAATGCGGCAAGACGTTACTGCAGAGTTTTCCCTGTAATCTAATACTCCTAAAAGTGTTTTTAGCCCAAAACCCCCCTTCAAAATGATTCAATCGACATGGGACTAAGCCGCTTACCACCTACGATGTATTTGCGATTTTTTTAGCCTACTCTCATCAAAATTGAATTTACAGTTTCGGCTACCCAAAACAGACACACACACACACGGCTACTCCTATAGTATATTAGATATTAGATAAAGTACCCACTTCCCAGCCCGTGTCCCCTTCATCACCTGTTTTTACACCTGTCAGCATGTCTACACATTATTCACTTGCCTGTTTTTGCGTGTAGGGCTGAACTGTAGTGGTATTACCTTTGAAACCATGATGAACTGATCTTCATAGAGAAATTATCAGTGTCCTCTCTTTTCCCTGTAGAACCGCTGACCACATGACAGACCAACGCAACACATCGTTCATCCACGAGGGACATAACTGCCTGCTTACTTGGTAGATGAACTATTTAGTTAGCTCAATACATCCACATCTATCATACCCTGATGGTAATTTAAGACATCTCTTTTACCAAGGATTTGAACATAAGTTTTGATAACACAGCTCCATGGCAGAGGCGTTTCTCCCTGAATGATGTATTAAACTTTTACATACATTATGTTGAGTTCTGGCATGCTTTTAATTCAGTCAGTCACGTTGCTGCCGCCGTGGTATCGCTAGCATTTGAAAAAAAAATCCTGCCAAAGTAATCAGAATGGAGAAAATTAAGAACCTTTAAACTGTGGTTGCACTGCGAGATTGTTCCTGCGAGTATATGAGAACGACTGGCAGGGCAGCAGTAACCGAATGGCCTTTGTTCTTGTAGTTACGGTAAGGACTGTTTGCATCAAATCACTGTATTGAAAAATTTATGTCGATTAACTGCTAGCCGACAGTGGCGACATTGTCTGGCAGGTGTTCACTGCCTCAAATTTGCTTTATCAAGATATGGGAAATATATGCAGGTTTGTGAATCTTTGTGGTGCGGCGTATATCTCCACTTTTTTTAAGTTTATTCGGGGATTGGAAGGAAGGGAAACTTCAGTAGATGTAAAGATTTTCGGCTGCCCATCACCACGCTCACACAACTTTAAAATCTAAGGTTGCCAAGGGCGTAGAGAGCATCCTTAAGGTTTGGGTGATTGTCGCCCGTCAGAAATGCTTAAGTATGTTTTTGCTTCAGTGAAAACCGATCATGTATTCATGTAATCTCTCTTATCTTATGAAGTTCGAGACATTCTTACAAGGTATCTTAGAACAGTATAATGCTATCGGGATATTTTATCGCCTCAAGACACTGTATAGTAGTCTACAAGTGCTTGTGGGCCCTTCGGACCCATGTATTGATGTTTGTAGTAGTAGTATATATTAGACAACATGTGATTGTAAACTCCAATCGTGTTGTTGCTGTCGTTGGTCACTGGTCAAAGTGCCTCGGGGTAGACCACGTCAGTGTGATTCCAACCCTTTGTGTTCCGTGTGATTCCAACCCTTTGTGTTCCGTGTGATTCCAACACACACACTCACACACGCACACAAACGGTAAGTCCATGAGTCTACTGAGTTTGTGGAATGGGGCAAGACGTTACCGCAGAGTTTCTCCTGTAATCTAATACTCCTAAAAGTGTTTTTAGCCCAAAACCCCCCTTCAAAATTATTCAATCGACATGGGACGAAGCCGCTTACCACCTACAATTTATTTGCAATTTTTTTAGCCTACTCTCATCAAAATTGAATTTACAGTTTCGGCTACCCAAAACAGACAGACAGACAGACAGACACACGGCTACTCCTATAGTATATTAGATTCCAACCCTTTGTGTTCCGTGTGATTCCAACACACACTCACGCACGCACACAAACGGTAAGTCCATGAGTCTACTGAGTTTGTGGAATGGGGCAAGACGTTACCGCAGAGTTTTTCCTGTAATCTAATACTCCTAAAAGTGTTTTTAGCCCAAACCCCCCTTCAAAATTATTTAATCGACATGGGACTAAGCCGCTTACCACCTACAATTTATTTGCAATTTTTTTAATCTACTCTCATCAAAATTGAATTTACAGTTTCGGCTACCCAAAACAGACAGACAGACACACGGCTACTCCTATAGTATATTAGATACTGTGCCAACAACACTGTGCTGAGCCTTGCCACCCTCGGGCCTCGGGGCAGACAAACTTGATTGGGTTGCATGAGTGACGAGGAACACATTACAAAATTCTTCTCAACCATAAAAAAAAATAACCTTTTATTTCACCATGACCTGTGTCCTTTAATGCACTATTTCAATATTGAAAACAGATATGTTGTTCAGGTACGGTCAGCCCTCTACCTTTAAACAGGTTGTACTCTTGACTTCAGTATTGAAAACACATACATTGCGTCATTGCTCGTGTATAACAGATAATGAATAATAGATGTCCCGCTCATTTCAAGTCATACGGGAAAACATGTCATGCGAGCACACACATGTCACTTTCAATCAGTAAAGTTAATGCTATCAGTGCCCACCTTCCACCACATACATACGTAAATGATAAAAGCAGATCATTTATCCTGAGGGCATTATGAACAAAAATATCTGCAGTTGAAAGACCCAGACCTAATGAGGTGACCAAGTCAGGCGACGCACCTCATCAACCTTGTGTGATTATCACTGCAATTACAGGTCATATTGATTAATTTTATTTTGATTTATTTGTGGTCACATTTATGACTCTAGGTGTGTGTGTGTGTGTGTGTGTGTGCGTATGTGTGTGTGTGTGTGTGGTGTGTATGTGTATGTGTGTGTGTGTATGTGTGTGTGTATGTGTATGTGTGTGTGTGTATGTGTGTGTGCGTTGTTGTTGTTTTTTTTGTTTTTTGTGTGACTGTGTGTGTGAGAGCAAGAAAAAGAGAGAGAGAGAGAGAGAGAGAGAGAGAGAGAGAGAGAGAGAGAGAGAGAGAGAATATAGCACTGGGAAATATAAATACTAGTTTTCAGAAAACTAGACAGATTCGATGATACACACATTTGTATACTTTAGAGTAATCGTCCAGACCCATTTTTTTTTTTTTCCTAATTATGTTGAATTCAAAACACCTAATCCACCAAAAATAATTGATTTCCAGGCCTTATTTCCATAAAAACACGACTTTTGTAAAAAGCGCGCGAAAAAAATGTTCTTCCCGCCAACAGGGTTACGAATGTTATTGATGACGTCAGAAGAGTAAGTCCCTCTCTCTCTCTCCTTCCTTTCCCCTCTCTCTCTCTTCTCCTCCTCTCCTCTCTTTCTCTTCTCTCTCTCTCTCTCTCTCTCTCTCTCTCCTCTCTCTCTCTCTCTCTCTCTCTCCTTCCTTCCTTCCTTCTCTCTCATCTCTCAATTCTCTCTTCTCTCTCTCTCTCTCTCTTCTCCTCTCTCTCTCTCTCTCTCTCTCTCTCTCTCTCTCTCTCTCTCTCTCTCTCTCTCTCTCTCTCTCTCTCTCTCTCTCTCTCTCTTTCTTTTCATCTATCTCTTCTCCTCCTCCTCTTCCTTCTCCCTCTTCATCCTCCACGAGAGAGAGAAAAAAAATTAAGGAGAGAGAGAAGGGAAAGGAAGGAGAGAGAGAGAGAGAGAGAGAGAGAGAGAGAGAAGAGAGAGAGAGAGAGAGAGAGAGAGAGAGAGAGAGAGAGAGAGAGAGATAAGGAGAGAGAAAGAAGGGAAAGGAAGGAGAGAGCCAGAGAGAGAGAGAGAGAGAGAGAGAGAGAGAAAGGAAGGAGAGAGAGAGAGAGAGAGAGAGAGAGAGAGAGAGAGAGAGAGAGAGAAGGCACAACTGTCTTGCTGCACCCATAAAGGATGCATGCATGTGGCATATCGCAAACAAAATCTATCAGAAGCACCCAAAAATCTTCAAGTACTATATTTATCTCTTGTATTTACGTCCTTCTGATCAGCGCGCTTCCTTTTGTGACGTCACCGAGCCATGGTGCATCGTCTGCTTGTCGTGAGGGGCGTTTTGGAAGCTCGGGGAATTTGCAGATTTTGATTGCGGATTATTTAAAAACGGCTGACTGGATGCAAAAAGTGACGACATATTGTTGATATACTCGTTAATGGCTATAATTTGATTGCATTAAATCAGGAATGATGAAATGGTCTGGACGATTACTTTAACACACACACACACACAGAGGCACTTGAAAGCAATCTGAATGACGCCCTCAATCCTACTACTACGTACTACCACTACTACTGCTACCACTATTACTACTGTTATTATAATTATTATAAATCATAATTACAGCTGTTTTCTGTATGCTAATTTTTACTAGCATTTTGACCATTGTTCTTGGTATCATCATTGTTATTTTAATTAAAAGAAAAAATACTTTTATGATAACAGTGCTATAAAGAGAGGGAGAGAAAAATTAAGGAGAGAGAGAAGGGAAAGGAAGGGGAGGAGAGAGAGAGAGAGAGAGAGAGAGAGAGAGAGAGAGAGAGAGAGAGAGAGAGAGAGAGAGAGAGAGAGAGAGAGAGAGAGAGAGAGAGAGAGAGAGTTATCTTTTATGATAACAGTGCTATATATCAACAGTGCTATAAAGAGAGAGGACACATGAACGTAGACAAAGAGGCCAATCCACGGTCCAAATTAAGATGTGTTAAGTCAAGTCAAGTGCAGCTGTGAGAAGGAAGCAGTGTCAAATACATGACAAAAACTTTACTTTTGGATTAATATTTGGAAGTGTAAGGGTATCAATAATGCAAGTAATATTGTATGCATTAGAAATCGTATTTTATTTCACTTGTTTAGCCTTGCAGAAGCATGGGCTCTCGAAGTGCACTTGTTATTATTATTTTATTATTATTATTATTATTATTATTATTATTATTATATTATTATTATTATTATATTATTATTATTATTATTATTATTATTATTATTATTGTTAGTAGTAGTAGTAGTAGTAGTATTTTGTTATGCTTACTATTGTTATTATTTTCATTATTATTATCATTGTTATTATTTTCAGAATTATTGTTATCGTCATCGTTATTATTATTACTGTTATTATAATGATAACTAACACTGTTACTAACACAACAACGTCGATATCTAGTTACCTGTTTTCATAATCAAGGTAGCATGTTAGGCTTAGACCTGTTATCAACAAACGACAGAAAGAGAGAGAGAGAGAGAGAGAGAGAGAGAGAGAGAGAGAGAGAGAGAGAGAGAGAGAGAGAGAGAGAGAGAGAGAGAGAGAGATTCAATACTTTTATTCACAATTGAAGTACAGTTGTGAAAGAGACTGTTTCATAAGAACAGTCTCATCTCAGTATACATATGATGAGCTGGTAAAGGACATCGAATATGAGGGGCAGAGAGAGAGAGAGAGAGAGACTTGAAACAAAAAACCTGTTGATACCAGCATAATTCAGTAGCCATTAAATGTCATCTGCCTTCCAGCAGTCTCCTCACCTCGTCCCTCAACCCCCGCCTTGTCCTCCCTTCCCTTCCTCTCGCCCCTCCCCTCTTTCTGTCTCACTCCTAAGGCCAAACCCTCTTTAAACCCCCTGAGCCCATCCCACGCCCCCACAACCTCCATCATTCCACCCAATAACCTCGGTTTCATCATGTCCTCCCCCTCTCTCCCCCCTTTCATCTCTCTCACTCTCTCATCTCCATCAAATCGCATGAACCACCTATTTCCCCTCACCACTCACCTCCCTCATCCCTCCCACCCCTCCCTTCATAACCCCCTATATCCACTTTTGATACGCCTACTCCTCCTCCTCTTCCTCTCTCCCTCTCCCACCCATACCCCCTCCGTCGTCCACCACCATCACTATCATGCGGGTACCCCTCCACCACGTTCCCCTTCCTTTCCCTTCCCCCTCCCTGCTTCCCCTCTCCCACCACTCTTCCTGCCTCTCGGGTTGGTAAGGTCAACGTTACGAGGGAGGCAGGGAAGAGGACGGGCAGGGAGAGTAATAGAGTGACAGGTGCTTCAAGCGGTTACTGGGTATATTGCGCGCTCGTGCAACACACACACACACACACACACACACACACACACACACACACACACACACACACACACACACACACACACACACACACTTTCTCTCTTCATACGTTCTTAAGGAAATATTTTTTAACTTACTAGGTTATTAATGACTAAATGGGTCTTTTTTTAAAACACACACACACACACACACACACACACACACACACACACACATACACACACACACACACACACACACACATACACACACACACACCACACACACACACACACACACAACACACACACACACTCATCTTTCATACGTTCTTAAGGAAATATTTTATAAGTTACTAGATTATTTATAACTACGTGCATGGATCCTTTTTATCACACACACACACACACACACACACACACACACACACACACACACACAGTCACACACACACACACACACACACACACACACACACACACACACACACACACTTACACGCACATCGACATTATCATCATTATCATCATCATCGTCATTATCATCGTCATTATATTCAGTATCATCATCATCATCATCGTCAATGTTTTAGAAGTATACAGAATACAGTAATTTTGTACGTTTTGAGTTATTTCAATTTAGCATTGGTATTTAGCTTAATCCCTAAAGACTTAAGTCTATCATTCTCCCTTATGTAAATTTTCAGTCCTTGATCATCATACCATTGATAAACCGATTAGTATTATCATCATTATTGGTGGTGTAGTGGTTATCACGCTCGGCTCACAATCAAGAGGTCCAACATGACTCGGATTTGATTCTCTGTACGATGGACACAATTTAGCTCTGTCTCCTTTCACGCTATAGCCCCTGTACACCTAGCAGAGAGTATGTACGGGATGAAACCGAGGAGTTGTTACCTCAAAATTCCAGCAGGAAGTGAGGATGGCAATCCTGCACTCCTGTAGCTGTGGATGGTGTATGTGTGTGTGTCCTTGCCATGAAAGATCAGACATGGTCTTCATCACACCACTATAGGTAGTAAACAGGCATGAAGTATTTAAACATTTATCAGTATTATAATTTTATTATTATTATTATTATTATTATTATCATTTTTATAATTATTACACACACACACACACACACACACACACACACACACACACACACACACACACACACACACACACACACATACAGTCCCGGGTTCGATCCCCGGGCGGAGCGGAAACAGATGGGTTGTTTCCTTAAAACCCGAGCCCCTGTCCACCCAGCAGTGAATGGGTACCGGGTATTAGCCGGGGCTTGTGACCTGCTCTCCGGGGTGCTGGCTTCGGCCAACACAAAGCACTAAGGATGAATGATAAAAATGTTGATATGGAGACGGGGCCATACGAGCATTGCTCTGGGCCTGTAAAATACAACTAGATGAATACACACACACACACACACATACACCGCCTGTCTGGCATAGTGGTTTAAAAGCATGTCTGGCTATTCTGTGGTTGCGTGTTCCATCCCCGCATGCTCCCGGGGATTCACTGACAAGTGTGGGTGGTTACTGTCCCCTTGAGCAAGAGGATGAGGTGTGTGTGGTGTTTGATGTCCCAGCATTAACCAAAGATTGGTCAGTACGAGCTCCAAGCTCTATCCAAGAGGGAAAAACTGACGATCGCGAATCCAGCTCGCGTGGGCAAGACCGTGGGTGAATTATACACACACACACACACACACACACACACACACACACACACACACACACACACACACACACACACACACACACACACACACACACACACACACACACACACACACACACACACACACACACGGTACCATAAGGTACCGTAAGCATCCATCTGCTAAAACTCATGCCCTTTATATTTCTGCCCGTAATCATGCCAAATCTTTACTTCAACTTACCAAAAACTCTTTCATTCATAGAAAATGTCAATCTTTCTGAATCAAATTCCTCTCGTGACTTCTGGCATCTAGCAAATAACATCTCTAACAATTTTTCTTCTTCATCTTTCCCTCCTATGCTTCACCCAGATGGCTCCACAACTGTCTCATCTACTTCTAAAGCTGAACTCTTCGCTCAAACCTTTGCTAAAAATTCCACTCTGGTTGATGAAGGGCTTGTTCCTCCTTCTCCTCCATCCTCTGACTATATTATGCCTGTCATTAAGATCCTTCGTAATGATGTTTTCTTTGCCCTTTCTGGCCTAGATCCTTGGAAGGCTTACGGTCCTGACGGAGTCCCTCCTATTGTTCTCAAAAACTGTGCTTCTGTGCTTGCACCCTGCCTGGTCAAACTTTTCCGTCTTTGTCTATCTACTTCCACCTTTCCTTCTTGCTGGAAGTTTGCTCACATCCAACCTGTTCCTAAGAAGGGTGACCGTTCTAATCCTTCAAACTACCGTCCTATTGCTTTGACTTCCTGCCTTTCTGAAGTTTTTGAATCTATACTTAATAAGAAGATTCTTAAGCATCTATCTGCTCACAATCTTATATCTGATCGTCAGTACGGTTTCCGTAAAGGGCGATCTACTGGCGATCTTCTAGCTTTCCTAACTGAATCTTGGTTATCCTCCTTTAGGGATTTCGGTGAAACTTTTGCTGTTGCCCTTGACATATCAAAAGCTTTTGATAGAGTCTGGCACAAATCTTTAATTTCCAAACTACCCTCATTCGGTTTCTATGCTTATCTCTGTACCTTCATCTTAAGTTTCCTTTCAAACCGTTCTATTGCAGCTACTGTAGACGGACATTGTTCTTCTCCTAAATCTATCAATAGGGGTGTTCCCCAGGGTTATGTCTTATCACCCACTCTCTTTCTATTATTCATTAATGATCTTCTAAGTCTAACTCAAAGCCCTATCCATAGTGCAGCAGATATGTGCAACGATTGTGGGTTTGGTGGTAAAAGCACCAAAATTGGCACAAATCATGCCAAGAACATATCAATTGATTTTGGCTATAGTGCCAAGCCAGATTTTTTGTTGTTCTAGAAATATGGCCAAAAATCCAAGATGGCCGCCACCGCTGGTTGTGAAATTTTGAAATCGCAATATCTTTGCCAATAATTGACATAGAAAGATGTATAGAGTGTCTATATCTTTGTTTTCATACCCATATAAACTGATTAAAGACTCAGATTGAACATAAAGTGCTCCACTCTTAGTATGAATGGAATATGGCTGCCAAAATGTGTAGATTTTGTGTAGCGCCTAATTAATTCTGAGTTAATCTAATTCGAATGTTATTTGGATGATATATTTTATGTTCATAGCCATGAGCACTCCAATAGGAGCACAATATTATGAATTGAAACATTATACAAATGTCAACTGCATTTCAGATGAATGCAGCAAAACCAGGTTTGAACAAATCGGCCAAGAAGAAATGTAAGCTTATCCATGGAGCCAGCATCCATGTTACGCTTGATCCCAAACCTATTAACTGGACAATGTGTATTCTTTGCCAAAGTGTTACGTCTCAAGTGCTCCATTGCCCAGCAAAATCAAGGAAAGCTAGTGTTGGCGCAGGTTACAAGACCCTGGGCGACAATTTGGCAATTTTCAGGGAAATGAAAAAACAACCTATTCTAGTTGACATATCACAACTCGATGATGGCGCTGGTATTGGAAATACACTGGAAGCACACGAAGCCCAGTGGCACAATTCATGCAGATTGAAGTGCTCATCTAGTCGTATAACCAGAGTGGAATCAACAATGTGCACGTCTGAAAACCTGGGTGAAGGCCAGCAAAGCAAGTCCCGCTATACCCGTCAAGGTTCCTCGCACATTGACGGTGATCTCGATCAAACCAGAAAAAACACACGCTTTTTCTGTGACCAACCAGAGTTCAAAGAGCAACCACTACATGATGCAATGATGCCAAAGGTCACAGCACGAGTGAAGCATTGTGCAATCAAATTGCAAGATGAGAAGCTGATAGAAAAACTTAGCAGCGGCGACCTTGTAGCTCTGGATGCTCGGTATCATGCCAAATGCCTTGTTAAGTTATACAATGCTAGCACTAGGAGTGGAGAAGATACTAACATAGGCATATCTGACAGAGTGTCCCATGGCATAGCACTGGCTGAACTTATAGGTTTCATTGAAGATACACGAAACAACGACGATAACGTTGCCCCGGTGTTTCGTCTTGCAGATCTCGTCCAGCTCTACAGTGAACGTCTTCTTGATTTTGGCGTTGAACAGTCTGGTCGGATTCACTCAACAGACTTGAAGATAAGGCTACTTGCCAATATACCCGGTCTTTGTGCATTCAAGGAAGGTCGAAATGTGATGCTGAGCTTCGAAGATGATGTTGGAGTAGCATTGAAAGAGGCAACCTTGGATGACTACGACGATGAAGCAATATGCCTAGCGAAGGCTGCACAGATAGTCAGAAGAGATATGCAACAGAAGACCTTGACATTCACTGGATCGTTTGGAAACAACTGCCAGGAAGAAACCATACCATAATCGTTACTAGCGTTAGTAAGCATTATAATGGATGGAACAAATATAAAAAACAAAGACCCAGGCATAGTTCGTCAATCTGCTCTCACTGTGGCACAATTGCTTCAATTCAACAGCTCGACAAGGAGACGGGCTTCTTCAACTGGAATACGTCATAGCACTGACAAGGAAACACCTGTTCCTGTCTATCTTGGGCTTTTGATTCACGGACAAACCCGCAAGCGCGAGTTGGTAGATACCGTATTCCAACTTGGTGTCTCCATTTCCTATGACAGAGTTCTTGACATATACACAAATATGGCGACTGCGGCAGCTACTCAGTATGAGAAGGGTGGAGTTGTATGTCCGCTAATTTTGAGAAGACATCTGTTTACAACGGCAGTAATTGACAACATAGACCACAACCCGACATCAACAACTGCACATACATCATTCCATGGCACAGGCATCTCCTTGTTCCAAAATAGAGCGACTGAATCAGATGGTACAGAACGAGAGAGAACCCCAACAGAGAACTCTGGTAGAATTGCACATTCCAGTTCACACTACAGCCTGCCAGACTTGTATAAAAATGTAAAGCCAGTTTCACTAAGAACGAAGGAACCAGTCATACCCCCAACTGAAGATCATCCTGCATCAAATGACGTCCTTCTGAACTCTGCATTAGGAGATGAACACGTTTGGCTGGAAAAAACAAGGGAGCAGCGAAGCGATAACACCCAAAGCACGGACGACCCAATTTCGTGGTCTGCATATCATGGCAATCGTCAGACTGAACACATAGAGCCAAGCATAAATTAATGAATGTATTGTGTTGAAACTATTGTTTCGAAGCTTGATAAAAGTTATTGAAAGTTTCCCAGCTGATAAATGTTGCAACATGTTTTATGGTTATTATAAATGTAATTAATGATGTTTGACTTGATTTTATTTTGCTCTTAATGAACTCTTAATGAAGGGAACGTGGGTTGTATCATCAAAACGACATTCTGAATCGATTAGGTCCGAATTGATTAGTTGCTGCATAAAATCGGCACATTTTGGCAGTCATGTTCCACTTATACTAACACTAGAGCATGTTATGTTCAATCTTGAGTGTTTCATCAGTTTCTATGGGTATGAAAACATAGATATAGGCACCTTAGACAACTTTCTATGTCAATTATTGGCAAATATATTGCGATTTCAAAATTTCACAACCAGCGCTGGCGGCCATCTTGGATTTTTGGCCATATTTCTAGAAAAACGAAAAATCTGGCTTGGCACTATAGCTAAAATCAATTGATATGTTCTTAGCATGAACTGTGCCAATTTTGGTGCTTTTACCACCAAACCCACAATCGTTCTGATATCCGCCGCATATATGATATCACACATATCCGCCGCACTACCACTCCTACGCTGATGATTAGGGCCCGGATAGTTATGCACTAAACAACCATGAAATATGCATGCAAATATGCACTAAAAATTGGACAAATATGCACTAAAAACAGGACAAATATGCATTTATATGCACTAAAAAATGTCACTTATAAAGCCAAGAATGCAGGTTATACGGAAACAAAATAGTTAATAGAAAACTAATTGTTAATGTTTATTAAGCAATATACATAATTGTATTTAACATATATATTGAAAGTGCTTCAAAAAATAAATATGAACATGTATTTACATTATAGACTGACATATTTTCAGACATTACAGATTGTGGTTGCATTTGATGATGACATGGTGGCGTAAGTTCTCAAAGTTAAAACTCCGCCTGTTGTCTGTCAGCATAGCTTTATATTCTGAGAACACCCTTTCTACGTCACACGAGACGATTGGTGCATGTTTCATACATAGCATGTTTGACATAGTGAGTGGCTGTACCGTCTCATCAATAATAGCATCACCACACATTATCTGACTGACTTTTTTCAGCTTTTCAAATCCCTTGTTTTTGTACAACACGTTGCTCAGTTTTACCATAGTAAAGCATCAGACTGCAAACCTTTCAGTTCATCAAGAACACCATTTAACCAACGAAATTGCCGAGGACAACAGTAAGTCCCCTTTCTTCAAGTCTAGTAATTGTTGATGAGATGCACGCAAAATTCGTTGCAATGAAGAGCAAGCTTTCCTTCATCCTTCAGTTTCAAGTAAGATCTTGCTTTCCTGAATGCTCTGGCCTCCTCAGGGTCGAATGTCGCAATAACAGCTTCAATGACGGCCGAAGTTTTTCCCATAGTACGTTGCAGCATCGATCCAGCTTCCCCATCTTGTCACCACAGGGGAAGGGGAAGGTGGTGTACTTGGAGCGATTTCTTTAAATCTCGCAGTTCGAGAAGGTGCCTTGAGAAAGATTTTCTTGATGTTGGCTATCAGTCGATTTACATCTGGGTAGTTTGACCTAACCAGTTCTGCTACACGATGCAGACCATGGGCCCACACAGGTCACATGGATCATTTTTGGATACAATTCTTGCAGTCCATTCATTGCTTTGCACTAGTAAGGTGCAGCATCAGTGCACACCAAGAGAACATTTTCATACTCTAACTTCGTTGGCCACAACAATTGCAGAGAATCATTGAAGAAACCAGCAACAGTGGAGTGGTTGACTTTAGATAGTACACCAACATTCACTAGGTAGTATTTGCCTCGCTCTGTTTCATCTCCTAACACACCAAAAACAAGATTCACATACACCGTTGCTCCCACATCAGTGGTTTTCATCGAGTGACACCTATATTTTCTTTCCACAAGCCTTTCTCCTTATGATTTCCATTGTGTCATTGAACAATTGTGAAACAT
Source organism: Chionoecetes opilio (assembly GCA_016584305.1). NCBI lineage: Eukaryota > Metazoa > Arthropoda > Malacostraca > Decapoda > Majidae > Chionoecetes > Chionoecetes opilio. The sequence continues at coordinate 187,489 of JACEEZ010024208.1, forward strand.
AGTTCTTACGTAATGTTGATTAGTCAGGCACCTTTTTTCCAGTATACTGTTCCAGGAATGACTTTAGGCACTTGTTATTCAGTTTATGCAATGGAATATCTGCTGAAACAAACGCCTTGCACAAATCTGCGTTGAACTGGGAACGATCAGGTCCTGACTTACTGGAACATGCAAGAAGTAGTTGTTGCTCCTTCTGTGCACTATTGGACTTAACAGCTTCGAGTCGGATGTGCTTGGATGTTTTAAGGTGTTGTTGGACTTGAAATTTCTTGCTCGCTGTCACTGGTGCTTCACAATATTTACAAAACAGTACACTTCCATCAGTAGTAAATGCATCAAATTCCATTACATATGATCTCAGCACTTCATTTTGGTTTCTTTGTACTTTCGGCATTTTCACGAGCAGCTGAAGAGAGTAGCTCCACACAGCAGCACTGCTCCTGCCTGACTGCTGCAGCAACAACAGTCAGGGGGTGTTAAGGGGTAACCCAGAAATACCAAGGACCGGAAACGACAGATTAAAGAGACGTGACCTCACCTCACTTCATCAAACCACACCTCACCTCACCTCACCTCCCAGTACCACTTGTGCTCAGATGAATATTTTACCAAAATATGCATTTATATGCAGTTATCTAGGAAATATGCACTTATCATAGAAATCACGCAAAATATGCATTTGCATATGAAAATGAAAATGCATAACTATCCGGGCCCTACTGATGATTCTACCCTGCATTTTTCAACGTCGTTTATTAGACGTCCAACTCAACAGGAACTAAGTGATTCACGGAGAGATGCCACCGAGCGCCTAACTTCTGATCTTTGTATAATTTCTGATTGGGGCAAAGCAAACCTTGTTTTGTTCAATGCCTCAAAAACCCAATCTCTTCACCTAACTACTCGACAAAACCTACCAGATAACTATCCCCTCTTCTTCAATGACACTCAACTGTCTCATTCTTCTACAATGAACATTCTAGGACTATCCTTTACTAAAAATCTGAACTGGAAATCTCACATCTCATCTCTTGCTAAAACAGCTTCTAAGAAGTTGTTAGGTGTGCTGTGGCGTCTGCGTCCTTTTTTTTCTCCCTCCCAATTGCTTGCTCTCTACAGGGGCCTTATCCGCCCATGTATGGAGTATGTCTCACATGTTTGGGGAGGATCCACTCATACAGCTCTCCTAAACAGGGTCGAGTCAAAAGCTTTTCGTCTCATCAACTCCCCTCCTCTGACTGACTGTCTTCAATCTTTAAATCACCGCCGCAATGTTGCTTCTCTTGCTCTCTTCTATCGTTATTTTCATGCTCACTGCTCTTCTGAACTTGCTAACTGCATGCCTCCCCCCCTCCCGCGGCCTCGCTGCACAAGACTTTCTACTCATTCTCATCCCTATTCTGTCCATCTTCCTAATGCAAGAGTTAATCAGTATCTTTACTCTTTCATCCCTTTCACTGGTAAACTCTGGAACTCTCTTCCTGTTTCTATTTTTCCACTTTCCTATGACTTAAATCTTTTCAAAAGAAGAGTAACAAGACACCCCCTGAAATAAATTGGCTCACCCCTCTTTTTGATTTTATTCTCTTACTGTTTTCTCTATAGCAGTGTTCTTCAAACTTTTTTCATCGCGACCCAGTTTGATTTTATGCATTACATTCACGACTCTATTGTAGGTCTGTTGCTTTTTCTCTCTCCGATGTGATTCGTTTTTACGATTACATACATACATACATACATACATACATACATACATACATCTATAATAATATAAGCGAAAGTGTGTCTGTCTGTCTGTGTGTGTGTGTGTGTGTGTGTGTGTGTGTGTGTGTGTGTGTGTGTGTGTGTGTGTGGTATAGGTTCCGCCCCCCGTGGCGCAAACACCTCATATGGCACATTTTTGGAATCAGGTTGACCAGGGGAAGGTCATAAGCCCACTTATGATATGATCCGATCACTTTTTTTTTTTTTTTTTTTTTTTTTTTAGCAGCCTATTAGCGAGAATTGAGAATTGTGAAAACAAAAGTGGGTTGCGAGAATTGAGGAAGCCTTGATGTAGGTGATGGGTAATGGGTGAGTGAATGGGTGGGTGATGGGTAATGGGTGTGGGTGATGGGTGAGTGAATGGGTGGGGGGTGATGGGTTGGGGGTGACTGGTAATGGGTGAGGGAATAGGTGTGTGGTGATGGGTAATGGGTGAGTGAATGGGTGGGGGGTGATGGGTAATGGGTGAGTGAATGGGTGTGTGGTGATGGGTAATGGGTGAGTGAATGGGTGGGGGGTGATGGGTAATGGGTGAGTGAATGGGTGTGTGGTGATGGGTAATGGGTGAGTGAATGGGTGTGTGGTGATGGGTAATGGGTGAGTGAATGGGTGTGTGGTGATGGTAATGGGTGAGTGAATGGGTGGGGGGTGATGGGTAATGGGTGAGTGAATGGTGTTGTGGTGATGGGTAATGGGTGAGTGAATGGGTGGGGGGTGATGGGTAATGGGTGAGTGAATGGGTGTGTGGTGATGGGTAATGGGTGAGTGAATGGGTGTGTTGGTGATGGGTAATGGGTGATGAATGGGTGGGGGGTGATGGGTAATGGGTGAGTGAATGGGTGGAGGGCGATGGGTAATGGGTGAGTGAATGGGTGGGGGGTGATGGGTAATGGGTGGGGGGTGATGGGTAATGGGTGAGTGAATGGGTGTGTGTGATGGGTAATGGTGAGTGAATGGGTGGGGGGTGATGGGTAATGGGTGAGTGAATGGGTGGGGGTGATGCGTAATGGGTGAGTGAATGGGTGTGTGGTGATGGGTAATGGGTGAGTGAATGGGTGTGTGGTGATGGGTATGGGTGAGTGAATGGGTGGGGGGTGATGGGTAATGGGTGGGGGGTGATGGGTAATGGGTGAGTGAATGGGTGGGGGGTGATGGGTAATGGGTGAGTGAATGGGTGGGGGGAATACATACATTTCTACAGCCATGATTTCAGGAAAGTTAGAAGGGGCTATCTGGAGAGTCCATGTTTGGTGGGCCGAAGGCCCACCAATAGCCCTCCGCAGGAGCTAGCCAAAAAGTCCGCCCGGAGGGCGGCTTTGCGGCTAGTGTGCATATAAATGTGCAAATTGTGCATGCATATATACATACGTGCATCTATGGATTCAAAATAATTGCATATGTTTGAGTGTGCCAATGCAAATTTTATCTATTAAAAGTATTGAAAAAAATGTAGAAGTACTGTGTAAATTATAACTACGTAAGTAGAGAAACATATTATTGCTTGATTAGCAAGTGAAGATTATGCGTACAAGTCCTGCCTTCTCCCATCGGCATTTTTTTCTCTCATATTAATGCATTTCACATCTTATTTATACAATGATCTGTTTACGACGTGGCGAACCACTGAGCAAAAGCTTGCGACCCAGTATTGGGTCGCGACCCGTACTTTGAAGAACCCTGCTCTATAGGGACTGGCAACTATATATATATAAGCGGGCTTTGTGTTACCCATTTTTGTTGTGCCCTTGGCCAGTCCTTTGTGATGTATAAAACAAACACACAAACACACACACACACACACACACACACACACACACACACACACACACACACACACACACACACACACACACACACACACACACAAGCACACACACACACATATAATTTATGGAAAAACTTGATAAACATAGATACGAAGACAGGACCCCACGGTTATGTTAGGCCAGGCTATTCTGTTACCTTACCTTCGATACTTTGTGTTAACTTCTTTCCTCCTACATTCGAACACGCCATGTCAGCAGCAGTAGGTTAGGTGTGCACGGGGAACCCACCTGCCACCTCTTATAACAGGTGAAGGCAGATGATCCAGGAATACAATACTACAACCATCACCACTGTTTTTTATACAGAACCCCCACATCTATAATAATATAAGCGAAAGTGTGTCTGTCTGTCTGTCTGTCTGTCTGTGTGTGTGTGTGGTATAGGTTCCGCCCCCCGTGGCGCAAACACCTCATATGGCACATTTTTGGAATCAGGTTGACCAGGGGAAGGTCATAAGCCCACTTATGAGATGATCCGATCACTTTTTTTTTCTTTTTTTTAGCAGCCTATTAGCGAGAATTGTGAAAACAAAAGTGGGTTGCGAGAATTGAGGAAGCCTTGATGTAGGGTGATGGGTAATGGGTGAGTGAATGGGTGGGGTGATAGGTAATGGGTGTGGGGTGATGGGTGAGTGAATGGGTGGGGGGTGATGGGTGATGAGTAAGGGAATAGGTGGGGGGTGATGGGTAATGGGTGAGTGAATGGGTGTGGTGATGGGTAATGGGTGAGTGAATGGGTGGGGGGTGATGGGTAATGGGTGAGTGAATGGGTGGGGGGTGATGGGTAATGGTGAGTGAATGGGTGAGTGAATGGGTGGGGGGTGATGGGTAATGGGTGAGTGAATGGGTGGGGGGTGATGGGTAATGGGTGAGTGAATGGGTGGGGGATGATGGGTAATGGGTGAGTGAATGGGTGGGGGGTGATGGGTAATGGTTGAGTGAATGGGTGGGGGGAATACATACATTTCTACATCCATGATTTCAGGAAAGTTAGAAGGGGCTATCTGGATAGTCCATGTTTGGTGGGCCGAAGGCCCACCAAACACAGGTGGTGGGCCGAAGGCCCACCAATAGCCCTCCGCAGGAGCTAGCCAAAAATTCCGCCCGGAGGGCGGCTTTGCGGCTAGTACTTAATAAGATACGTTGGGAAAGCTCACCACCCTATTTAGTATAGAGACACAGCAGATAGTGATAAGATAGGATAAGCATCCATCATAGAGTAATGATGAGTGACGATACTGTTGATCGTGATGGTGATGGTGGCGCCTATACGTATAGCATAACTTTTTTATTTGCTAAAAAAAAGTTTCATTGATAGAAAAAAAGATTGGTATTGATTTTCTCTATTCTGACGGTCCTGCTCTTGGTTCTCTGTTCTCATCCTTGTTTCTATTGTGTGGTGGTTTCCGTATCAAAAAGAAGATGAGGAGGAAGACGAGATTGAGGAGCAGGAGGAAGCAAATGGTGCGCCTCACGGTGTCGTGTTGCTGACTCCATTCAGAGTCGAAGCTCCGATACAGTGGCGAGGGTTACACCCCCCCCCCCCCCCTCTCTCTCTCTCTCTCTCTCTCCTCTCTCTCTCTCTCTCTCTCTCTCTCTCTCTCTCTCCTCTCTCTCTCTCTCTCTCTTCTCTCTCTTCATCTCTCTCTCTCTCCCTCTCTCTCTCTCGCTCTCTCTCTCTCATCCTCTCTCTCTCTCTCTCTTCTATATAATATATATATATTATATATTATATATATATATATATATATTATGCTACTTTAGTATGCGTTCTACCGCAGTACCGCAGTCTACAATGGTGTGGAGTGTGATCTACCCCTACACTGGTCCACAGGTCCCCTACTCCTGCATCTGAAGGGATTAATTACTGGTCCACAGGTCATAGATCAGGTAGCTAACACAGGTCAGGTCAGCCATGGACGCCGAATCGATGGGCCTTGGATATTTGGCCTCAAGCAAGGCTCTGATTGCCGTTATTTTCATGTGGAATGGCGTGACAGAAATACTCTGATTCCCATCATTCAGCGGGAATGTGAATTGCCGGTTCAGTGATTCACTCTGATGAATGGCCTGCATATGGAAACTTACAGTAAATCATCTGGGTTATCGCCATAGTACAGTGAATCACCAATAAAATTACGTGGATCCAGTAACAGGCGCAAACACTCAAGGCATAGAACGATCGTGGTTGGATGCCAAAACACGTATTTTAAAGAACATGAGAGGTGTTAGCAAGGAACTGTTTCAGTCACACCTTAATCATTTTTGCTGGAAAGTGCTCAGAAAAGATGAACCTGATTTGTAGCATTTTTGAACGATATTCGTAATTTATACCGCTAATTGTTTATGGATGATATATTATTGTATTAGAATTAGCAAATGTGATGTTATTGTTCATTAATAAATTGCTTAATAAATTTAAAAAATTGTTATCCTCCGATGGAAATAATCCATTAAACCCACAGTATAGCGTCGTAACGCGGTAGACCTCATACTAAAGTAGAAGCAGCCGGTAGACCGCATACTAAAGTAGCACCTATATATATATATATATATATCCAGTTTATAATTTCAGTATCAAGTTTTCAAGTTTTCCTCACCCTTGTCATTACCTCCGCCACCTTGTCAACTCTCCTCCCTTCCCCCTCCTCTCCTCCCCCTTTCCTACCCCCTCCTCTCCTCTGACTTTATCATCACTTGTCTCCCCCCCCCCCCCCCCTCCACCTCTCTCGTCACCCTCTCTCTTCATTTTGCTTGAACCCCTGTTCCTTTCCCCCCTTCCCATCCCTCTATCACATCATGCACATCCTCTCTCTCTCTCCCTAGTTCATGCTGACGTGGCGGCGCTTTGTATAGTCAATAACCTTGTAGTTGGTACTTGCAAAGTGTCTAGATAGGATGAAAATCTTATCTTATCTCTCTCTCTCTCTCTCTCTCTCTCTCTCTCTCTTTTCTCTCTCTCTCTCTCTCTCTCTCTCCTCTCTCCTCTCTCTCTCTCTCTCTCTCTCTCTCTCTCTCTCTCTCTCTCTCTCTCTCTCTCTCCTCTCTCTCTCTCATCCCTCTTCTGCAATACACACACACACACACACCTGCCTTTGCCGTACCACCCAGCTAGTATGTGGTTACTGACAACAGTTCCTTTTCTGTTCCATCTTGCTTTTATTTAGCCTCACTTTGAAGCCTGTTGCGTGTTATATAGTACGCATCGATATAGCTTGCTCTTGTGCCCATGACCTAGAATCTTCTAGGATTTCTACCATCTGGCTTTGATTTCATCGTCAATATCTTACTAAATTCATCTGTGCTGTATATCTATCATCTAAATCCTTAGCTTATGTAAACTAGTTCGAC
>JACEEZ010024208.1:199429-216929 GCA_016584305.1 Chionoecetes opilio
TTTCGCTCTCTCTCTCTCTCTCTCTCTCTCTCTCTCTCTCTCTCTCTCCTCTCTCTCTCCTCTCTCTCTCTCTCTCCGCTCTCTCTTCTCTCTCTCTCTCTCTCTCTCTCTCGTCTCATCTCTCTCTCTCTCCTCTCTTCCTCTCTCTCCTCTCTCTCTCTCTCTCATCTCTCGCTCCTCTCTCTCTCTCTCTCTCTCTCTCTCTCTCCTCTCTTCTCTCTCTTCTGTAGGTCACAGAAAACAGTCACAGTCCTGTAGGTCACAGGTAACAATGAGTCCTAAAGTAATTAACTCTGACGACGAAGAGTGTATAAATGACGTCATTACTGAATGCTGATTTTTTTTTTCTCTCTCTCCATTACTTTCATTCCGTTTTCATCCACACTTAGACTTCGAAGAAAGTCATTCATACAATTCATGATCCTAAACAAACCCAGTAACTTACATTAGATAATGAATAAGCAAATAGACTAAAGTCTTCCAAAAGAAGATGGAAAACGATTGTATAAAAAATGTTCTGAAGATGTTAACTGCAGCCATCGTGTTGGAAACTTTCGGTCTGATATCAGTTATTTTTTTGTATTTTTAACTCATCTCTTGATTAAAGTTATCGTGTTTAGTGTGTATCCTGCGGTGGGTGTTTGTTTTGATTGTTCTCATAAGCTGATGTGATTGTATACTTTGCAGCATTCATAAAGGAAATACATTTTTGTTCCTTTTTCCTTATCTTCCTTCTTCATTTACCGCTTCTTCTTTTGCGTTCTTCATTTTATTGTGTAGACACAGATAATATGAATTTTCTCTCCTGCTGCATCTTTTGCTCATCCCCTCTTTCTTCTCTTCCTCGTGCTCTTTCCATCCTCCTCCTTTTTCTCCTCCTCTTCCAACTCCTCCTCCTTCCAGTCGGCCAGCTGTTCTCTATACGCAAGCTTTATTAGAATATGCAATGAAGGGCTCTACTGCTCTATTACTTTCCTTTCTCCCTCCATCCACCTCTCCCTCCCTCCCTTCCAGCTAGCCATCCATCCATCCATCCTTTTTACCTTCTTTCCTCCCTTCATCCTTCATTCTATATCTCTGTCCATTCATCCTCAGGACTCTGACTTCTCTTTTCCCTGTCCTTCTTCGTCTTCTTCCTCTTCCTACACCATACATTTCCTCCTCTCTCACCTTTTTCTTCCTTCTCTTTTTCCAATTTTTTCAAACAACTTTATCCAACTCTTTTCTGATATATATCAATGATCTAGACTGCGGACTTGTATCTAAAATATCCAAATTTGCTGATGACACTAAATTAGGCGGTAAAGCATATACTAGTGAAAATTGTGAACTCATACAACGTAATCTAGACAAACTATCGGATTGGAATGATAAATGGATATTAAGATTTAATTCCGAAAATGTAAAATAAAGCATATATGTAGGTAACGATAACGTCATATATAACTATCAGATGCAAAACAAGTCGCTAACTGAAGTACAGCAGGAAAAGGATTTAGGTGTCATCATTTGTAATGATCTTAAAATTAGTAGGGGAAACCGGGGCCGGTTGTCACATTTTTCATATTTTTACACATATCTACGCTAGTTAAAGTAATGACAAGCAGTAACATCACCAGATTTAAGTACATCATGGACAATGGACCCATTTACTCTACTTGAGTTAATGATGTATTTGAAATCTTCAAGCCTCATATAGTTGGGCAGTGATGTTGATTTTTTTATGTGAACAGTATTTTTGATGATACAGCTAATTTAAAGTAATCGTCCAGACCCATTTTTTCTTTGCATAATTATGCTGAATGTTCATTCAAAATACCTAATCCACAAAAAATAATTCATTTCCACACCTTATTTCCCTAAAAACATGACTTTTGTAAAAAGCGCGGGAAAAACAACAGCCCCATTACAGCCGTGGCGGGAAACAGGCTGGTGACGTCACTTCAGGCAGCCTCCCAGCCCTGCCTGATACAAATACACGTAGACTCAGAAAAAAATATAGTACTTGAAGAATTTTGGGTGTTTCTGATTTCTTTTTTTGCGATATGGCATATAATTGCATCCTGTATGGGTGCAGCAAGAAAGTTGTGCCTTTCCAGAGAGCTTAGCACCCACTTCCGACCTATTTGGCCATGATATGTGCGGGCAGCGCCGGTGAGAGGCGGGTGACAGGCGCGCGGTGTGAAGCACATTGTCTTGCCGCGCTCCTCTCACCCGCCTCTCACGGGCGCTGCACACACATATCATGGCCAAGTAGGTCGGAAATGGGTGCTAAGCTCTCTGGAAAGATACAGCTTTCTTGCTGCACCCATACAGGATGCAAGTATATGCCATATCGCAAAAAAAAAATATCAGAAACACCCAAAATTCTTCAAGTACTATATTTTTTTCTGAGTCTACGTGTATTTGTATCAGGCAGGGCTGGGAGGCTGCCTGAAGTGACGTCACCGAGCCGTGGTGCGTCGTCTGCTGGTCATCAGTTGTGTTTTGAGAGCTCGAGGAATTTACAGATTTTGAATGCGGATCATTTAAAAACGGGTGACTGGATGCAAAAATGGGCCACATTTTGTTGATATACTCGATCATGGCTATATTTTGAATGCATTAAATCAGGAATGATGAAATGGTCTGGACGATTACTTTAAGTACAGGAAAATTGATACACTCTAAAACGAATGGCGCCATGTTGTGACGTCAACAACGTACAGACTACAGAGCAAAACACAGCTGTGAAGCGGCCGCTCCTATGTACCACCTACCACACCAACTTGCATTACCCCTACTACCGCAAGATGACCAGTAATCATCCTTCAAGTGATGTGGTAGGTATTCACTGTGTTTTGTGAATATATAAGTTGTAGTTTTTTAAGGAAAAAAGTGGATAGACAGGGATAAGTGAACCTATGACACCAGGCAAGTGATTACTTTTGGGATCGGCATTCCTTATAGGGAGCTTAAATGAACCTGCAATGACATGTACAGCTAGACAGATAGACGAACTCATAGAGGAACAGATAGAATGAGATATATGGCTTTCTTTCCCCATATAAGCAAAACATACACCCTTCGTCACCCTAACACCTGCCTCCCACAACACAAACTCCAGTCAGATAAGTTGCTTTCATTATTTGGTTACTATTCCGCACTAGTGGGAGGGGTGCAGCCCATGTCCACTGGTAGGGTGGTCCACGGCTACGGGGTGAAATAAATAAATTGCTCAAAACCAATCTCCACATACTTTTCTGTTCTCTATGATAGAGTAATAATCTCGTGAAATTTGAACCATATCCGTGAACATTTAAAGGTCGCCCCATCATCTCGCTTTCTATCATAGGATTTAACCCGGAAGATATCACATACCCGAATTGGAGCACTTCACGACATCACAGACCCAAATGGTGTTGATTTCTGAATTCTCCGGGGTTGATAACCCCATAGACCACATTTTATCAACTAAAAACTGATATACAGCTGTCTGAATGCTGAATTTCATTATTTGGTTTTCACAGTAAATTTTAGGGGTAGGCCATACCCTGGTTAGGGTACTTCTAGTAGAGATAAAGCAAAATTATTCGCATTTTTGAACTCAGAAGGGTCAATTTACACTTAGAAGTGGTTTTATCGACACTGATTTATTGACAATTCACAAAATATTGCCAAAAAAATCGTTTTTCTATAGGAAAATAGAGAAATTGAAATTTTCTGTCATATTTTGCAGGTTTTCGTAAATAAATGAAATATGAAAGCATTTCTATGTGTAAATCGACCCTTCTGAGTTCAAAAATGCAAACCATTTTGTTCTATCTATATTAGAAGTACCCTAACCAGGGTATCAATCAATCAATCATTGGGGGCATACGCCGGGGGGCGCGTCGCCTCGCCCACCCTACGACGCCACTCCCGGGGGTCACCACGCGCGAGCTCCCATGCAGGCTCCTTTCCCATGCCAAGCAGCTTTCGACCAGGGTATGGCCTACCCCTAATTTACGGTATGAAAACCAAATAATGAAAATCAGCATTCAGACAGCTGTATATCAGTTTTTAGTTGATAAAATGTGTCTATGGGGTTATCCACCCCGGAGAATTCAGAAATCAACACCATTTGGGTCTGTGATGTCGGAAAGTGTTCCAATTCGGGTATGTGATATTTTCCGGGTTAAATCCTATGATAGAAAGCGAGATGATGGGTCGACCTCTAAATTAAGTTTTATCGCCATGAAATTGCATAGGCTTGTAACCTATGGGTAATGGACAAAAAATAACCTTGTGGAGGAATAAAAGTAGAAAAATATTTTTGGTGGACCACCCTAAAATTTTGTCCAGGTATGGTTAGTAAAGGTTGTAGTGGTGACGAAGTGGTGAGTAGGGTGACGAAGGGTGTATGCTTTGCTTATGTGGGGAAAGAAAGCCATATATCTAATTCTACCTGTTCCTCTATGAGTTCGTCTATCTGTTTAGCTGTACATGTCATTGCAAGTCCATTTAAGCTCCCTATAAGGAATGCCGATCCCAAAAGTAATCACTTGCCTAGTGTCACGGGCCACTTATCCCTGTCTATCCACTTCTTCCCTATAAATACAACTTATATATTCACAAGCACAGTGCATACCAACCACATCACTTGAAGGAGGATTACTGGTCATCTTGCGGTAGTAGGGGTAATACAAGTTAGTAAGGCTAGTTAGGTTAGTAAAATATAACTATAATTTTACAAGGTTGGGTTAGGTTAGTAATTAATTTTGGGGAGGGATCTCGCTAGGAGTTTGTTAGTGAGGTTAGGTTATAGTGAGGTTAGATTATTAATATTAAACATATTATATTTTTGAGAGGTCCAGGGGAGTCGTTTAGGAGGGGAGGGGGTTTGAAGGGGGCATCTCTCCCCCACTTTATAATTACATTTTAGAGGTATCTAATGGCATCTGTGAAGGTCTGGAGGAAAAAAACACTAATAAGGGCGGGAAAGGACTCTAGAATTTTACCTAACTCATTGCGTGTTGTATACATAACATGAAAAAAAACCCAGCCTACCTCATCCCTACCTCAAAAGCCTGGCATAGTACATACCACTCCGCAACTTATCACAGCTCAGCTAAAGCCCCACAGCTACATATCATTTGCAAGTTACTTATCCATGCACATTTGCACAAGTACATACATTAATAATTTACATCAAAATGGTCTTCACAGCAATAGTATGAATTTTCCTTCATCGAGATTTCACGCCTTGCAGACATCCACCACTGTTTCCTCTTTTTCTTGTCTTAAGGCATAGTTATGAACACTTTTTCTGGAGTTTTGATTGTGGTGTTTTTGCACATTGGCAGAAAACAAACATGATATGTTCTTTTTGTCTGGGACATGTTGAATGGATAGGAACTGACGGTCTGCTGAGCCAAAACAAGCTGATCAGCTGGGCGAGATCTGTGACTGTACGTAAACTACGTCACAACCAATCAGAGCGCGTTCCGTCGTGTTGTGATATTTTGGCCCAAAAAAAAACATATATTTCATTTATGGTGCATTTATCAGCAAAAAAGAATATGAGTACAGTGATATGTAACCTATATTGCATCCAAAGCTTCATAATACTCCGTGTTTTAGGTGTGAGTAAACGGGTCCATTGCATGTATTTTATCTTTTTCATATTCTATATGGTTGTGATATTAATCGAACATAACAAAAGTACCGATGCCTGTGACAACCTGCCCCATGGTGGGGATGGCTGTCACAATCTATAGGCATTATTGTCACATGATATAAAAAGGAAGAATGTCTGATTAACAGTAGATATATGTTGATTAAAAGTAGAATGTTGGAAAAAATATATCTATATGATATCTTCTATTGCATTATAATCAATAAACCTTATGATAAGGTTGTAATATTAGTGACATTGAGCTCAGTAGCCTATTGTATGGATTTGAAATAAATTTCAAAACACTCACAATTACATTGTCGTAAATAAAGCTAAAGATGAACTTATAATATTAGTGACATCAAGCTTAGTAGCGTATTCTATGGATTTCTCCCTATTTATGTTATTGGGGTTGGTTGTTACATGTGACAACTTGCCCCACATCTGTTGTGACAACCAGCCCCAACAGAGTTTGTTACTTTTACTGATTTTTATAGGTTAACCATGATTCTTTGACTGCTATAGCTGTATCATGTTCTGAAGCCTAATTATGGCTTAATTCAACAAATCATTCACATCTTCATCTATGTCCTATCATCTGTAATTACAACAATAGTACAATCTTAAACATTTTCTTACTATGGCAGAGAATGAAAAAAAATTACTGCTTCTTAGGTAACAGCTTCTGTTGCCAAATATGGAGGTGGATGTAGTGTCAGAGACTAACTGAAAGAGGGCAGTAGAGTTCTTACCGATGCTGCCCTCTTTGGAAAGAAAATATCAAAAGTGTGACAACCTACCCATGTGACAACCAGCCCTGGTCTTCCCTATGCATTGCTTAGCTGCTAGTAAAAGACAAATATGATGCTGGTCTTCATTAAGCGCAACTTGGAACATAAAACCCCTAAAGTAATGACAGGCACGCTTTTTACTCCTAAAGTAATAAAAAAATCTATCGTAATGACTATATAGTATTTCTTTAAAGTAATGACCATAAAAACCCTAAAGTAATGACACGTCTTTGGTTAGGCCGCACTTAGAATATACCGTTCAATTCTGGTCGCCTTGTTTCGTAAAAGATGAAGCCAAATTGGAATCAGTTCAAAGAAGAGCCACCAAACTGATGCCAACTCTGCGAAATTCATCTTATGAAGAGAGGCTGCGGAAACTTAATGTTTTCCTTAAAGGATCGTATAATCCGTGGGGACTTGATAGAAACTTTTAAGATCCTTAAACGATTTGATATGATTAATCAAGAGAACATATTCGAGCTCTCTCCTCAAGTGACAATAAGAAACCGGTTTAAAACTGAATGGTCAGCATTTCATCACAGATCTCCGTAAAAATTATTTCAATGTTAGAGTTGTCAATCGATGGAACAAATTACCAGCTAATGTTGTCGAAGTCAGCACAATAACTTCATTTAAAAACAGACTGGGCGCGTACAGAAAAGTAAGTGGGTTTTGATATTGCCCTGCGAATTATATTATAACGTCCCCCTGAACGAGTAGTGGTAGTGGTAGCATCAGCATACTTCATATCCTCTCATTCTTCAATACGAAACTTCCATGTTTCTATCTTCTTTAGAGGCATGGTATCCTTTTCCAACTGTTCTCCTGCATGTAGTTTGATAGTTAGTAGTATGGAGTTCAGCAGATACCCTCTTTATAGACCAATAGGTCTCCTGTTATCTGTTATCCCTATGTATGCCTATGTATTCCTCCTTCTCATCATATTCTTGCTGTCCTTTTTTTGAAGTTTTCCATTTATTCATTCCTCGTCCTACTTTCCTCCTCCTCTCATCTTTTTTCTTCTTCCTCTTCCAGCTCTTCCTCCTCCTCCTCCTCGCGTTCCGCTCGGACAACAGGTGGAAGAAAGAGTTTATGTGTTATCTTGCGAGGAAGAGGACGATTTTGTGTGTATAGCGTTGGTAGTGAAGAATGCCAATATGAGGGCGCTGGATGATTGTGTGTGTGCGTGTGCGTGTGCGTGTGCGTGTGTGTGTGTGTGCGTGTGTGTGTGTGTGCGTGTGTGTGTGCGTGCGTGCGTGCGTGCGTGCGTGCGTGAGTGAGTGAGTGAGTGAGTGAGTGAGTGAGAAATGACTGTTTCATAACCAGGTGAACAAACAGCCTCCATCTAATGCTAGTTTGTTTTTTCAGGAACGTCGGGCGTGAGGTGATGGTGAAGGTGCTGGAGCAGGGAGAGAAGGTACCCCCTGCCCCCCCACCCACAGTCACCCTCACCCCCACGCCCCTCGACGACCCACATCCCCACCACCACCACCTCCAACCTCACCATCACCAACACCCCCACCAGCACTCAACGCCTATGGGTGTGCCCCCTTCCCCTTCCTCCTCGCTGTCTGCTTCAGGCCCCGTCTCCCCCGCCTCTTCAGTCAACTCCACGGGGGACACCATCACCCAGGACGACATCCGACCTTACTGCCGCCCCCACAGCTACTATCCTTGGGGCAGCAGACACCACCCAGGCCCACACGGTCCCGCGCCACACTCCCGCCGCCACCACTCTCCACACCACCACCACCACTACTACTACCACCACAACAACAATAACAACAGCCATAACTATAACTACCACCAAAACAGTTACTCACCGACGTCTATTGGTGGCTCCTCCTCCTCTCAGTTTGGACACCACAACCACAATAACAGTAACAGCAACAACAATAACAATAATACCAATCACACCAACGGCGGATCTTCCTTTTCCTTACACGAGCACCGCCACAACCACACCACCACAACGGGGGGCCACCACTACCACCACGGGCGGGGCCACCACTACCACCAGCCGGAGTGTGGCTACCATAACTACAAGGGCGGCTACTATGACTCCTACGGCGGTTACTACAGTGGGTACTTCGGGGGTGGCAGTGGCAGGGGGCGACACAAAGCCCCGAGAGATGACACGTGGGCTGTATCCTTAGGCGGCGGCGGCCGTGGGCGAGGCAGACAATACAAGAGTGTGTCCCCAACTTCCTCAAGATCAAGGGGTTCCTCCCCACGCCCTCATGCCTCCCCGCAGTGCTTCCCTAGTCCCCCACAGCCCCCCCTGGACGAGGCCCCCATGAGCTCCGTGACAGTGGAAGTAGGCGGATCGAGTGGGGTTGGGGGACTGGGTGGAGGTGGCCTGGTGTGTGGCATGGGCGTGGAGGAAGTGGGCGTAAGCTGGGAGGAGAGTGGACAGTATGTGGTTTTGCTGCACATCAATCCGGGACTCACCGTCAACTTTACTGAAAATGGACACGTGCAGCGGATTTCAGGTAAGTGTGTCCAGCCTCTCATACCTAAGTCTATACCCTTCTAATCTGTGTAGGCTACAGTACTATACCTTGTGTTCACTTTTGTCTTCAGGCTTCTCGTTTTTTTTTACTAACTAATTTATCTATGTATAAGAAGGGTCCTCTTACTGGGTTTTTTTTTATTTTTTTATTACTGAGATTTTATCTTTCTAATGAGAGAGAGAGAGAGAGAGAGAGAGAGAGAGAGAGAGAGAGAGAGAGAGAGAGAGTGTATTCATCTAGTTGTATTCATCTATTTGTCATCTAGTAGCTACACTCGTATGGTCCCGTCTCCATATCAACATTTTTCATCATTCATCCTTAGTGCTTAGTGTTGGCCGAAACCACCACCCCGGGAAGCGGGTCACAAACCCCCGGATAACACCCGATACCCATTCAATGCTGGGTGGACAGGAACTCGGGTTTTAAGGAGACCGCCCATCTTTCTCCGCTCCGCCCGGGGATCGAACCCGGGATTCCTCGGTTGTGAACCGAGCGTGCTAACCACTACACTACGGAGTACCTACAGTATGTGTGTGTGTGTGTGTGTGTGTGTGTGTGTTTGTGAGTGAGTGCCATCTTGTTTCAGTATTTTTTGGGGTACTCTCTCTCTCTCTCTCTCTCTCTCCTCCTCTCTCCTCTCTCTCTTCTCCTCTCTCTCTCTCTCTCTCTCTCTCTCTCTCTCTCTCTCTCTCAACAGAATATGTGAGATTAGGAACATATGTGGGATTGTGTATATTCAGCCTAATTTCTTTTTTATCTATTTTTTCATCTTCATCTCCTTCATCTGGTGTGTGTGTGTGTGTGTGTGGGTGTGTGTGGTGTGTGTGTGTGGTGTGTGTGTGTGTGGTGTGTGCACGTGCACGTGCACTACACACTATTACCGTGGCCACCGAGAGAGACTCGGTAGCCACGCTATTACAGTCACCTCACACGCGTATGAGTAGGACTCGCGATCGTCAGTTTTACCCTCCCGGAAAAGCTTGGTGCTCGTAGTGACCGATCTTTGGGTAATGATGGGACCTCACACACCACACACAACCCACCCATCCTTTTGCTCAATGGGGACAGTAACCGCCCTCATTTGTCAGTGTGTATGTAGCTATACGCATGTGTGTGTGTGTGTGTGTGTGTGTGTGTGTTTTCTTCATCTATTTCCTCGTCGCTCCTCTTTATGACGTAATATAAACAACGTAGAGACATATAAGAAACAGGTACTCGTTTACGGTAGTGAATGAGCTGAATTTCAGCATAAAGTTTCATGAAGTATGACAGGAACAGGAATAGCATAACCTCCCTCAACTTTACCTATGAGAGAAAACTCTGTAAGCCTATTTAGAGAAAACGGTATTTTATGAGGAACATAAATATTTCTTTGGCTCTATTTATAGTTTGACATACCCAGAGGATGCTGATCCCAAAGGTTAACTATATTTGGATTAACCTTTTGACTTTAGAATGAGAACATTTGACTTAAAATAAGCCTAACATTTCGCTGTTCTGTGAGATTATCATGCAAAGAGAGAGAGAGAGTCTAAAGGCGTTTTCTGCGGGGGATTTTTGATTGCAATCGGAAAATTTTCGTTTGCAAACGGTCACTTTCCTGTTGCTGTTCGGGCAATCATCTTCCCTGGATGGTTGAACAGCAATAGAAATTTGAGCAATCGAAAATTTTCGATTGCAAACAAAATCCCCCGCAGAAAACGCCTTAAGGTGGCGGTGGGTGGATCAGAGAAACAGGTGTGGGTAATTAAGCCCCCTTCACACATTCCATAATGGAACCACGAACGCGCCAACAATGCAATGCGCAGCACCGTCATGGTACTGGTTATGGGGTCCATCGTGACCGATCGTGACTCTCGTGACGCGCTCTGCCGAGGCCACGAAAAGTTAGTGCGTGCACAAAAAAAATCGGTTAGTTCCCCGATTTTTGTACCCAACGCAGCGCTATCGTAAGTCTATCGTGACGCTATCGTTATCTATGTAGCAGCTTCGTGACACTATCGTGATTGTCGTATGTCTATCGTGACGATAAGAAACCGTTACGCGCGCTTTCATCCCTACCTTCCCCCCCTTTTTTGCACCCCCTTCCGCCTTCCCCCCCTTTCTCATTTACCTCCACCCACCCTCTACTCCCTACCCCTTACTCCCATCACCACGTGGTGACACCACCCTCCCCCTACTTCCTACCCCCTACTCCCTAACCACATGGAGATGCCACCCACCCCCTTGTAACCACTCATATCCCCACCAACACCACAACGCCTTCTCCATCCACAACTCCCCCTCCCCCCCGTTTCCCCACCAAAACCCCCTTCTTTATTACAACCCCCCTCCCCCGTTTCCCCTCATTTTCCATCACCAACACGTACCCACCCCTGTTTCTCCCACCTTTATCTCTACCCCCCTTCCTTCTCCATCACCATGGCAACCCCCACCCACGTGTGAGGCTTGTTGCTAGCTCCTGACGCTATCGTGGTACGTTCATGGTACCGTCATGGCACAGTCGTGGTTATCGTAGCTCTATCGTGACGATAAAATGACCGTTGATTTTCCATTCGTGACGTAGTCTTACAGCTGTCATGACTCCATCGTGACCATCTTACGACCGTCATGATACATACGTACAGGCAGCGTGACATTGTTGTGAGGCTATCGTGGTCTGCGTTTATCGTGGTCAAATTTCACGATAGCGTCAATAAATAATCAAATTGGTGGCGCTATCGTGGTTCGATTATGGAATGTGTGAAGGGAGCTTTTTAACTGGGGACAGACAGGTGAAAACTACTCTACTTTGGTTATTATAAGGGGATGGTGGTGGTGGTGTTTGTTTGAGTGTGTGTGTGTGTGTTGATAGTGGTTGTAGAAGTAGTGGTAATAGTAGTAGCAGTAATACTAGCAGAAGTAGTACTATATTAGTGGTATTTAAGTAGTAGTGATGGACCTGATGGTGGTGGCAGTGGTGATATTGATGACAGATATAGTAGTAGGGCTAAAGGCAGCAACAACAGTTGTAGTAGTATTAGTAGTAGTGACTAGTAGTAGAAGTAGTAGTAGTAATATTATAAGTAGTAGTAGTAGCAGTAGTAGTAGTAGTAGTAGTAGTAGTCGTAGTAGTAGTAGTAGTAGTAGTAGTAGTAGTAGTAGTAGTAGAAGAAGTAGTAGGTGTTTGTTGTTGTTGATGTTGTACGTGGAAGAGAAGGATGTGGAAATTTATGACACAAAAATATGTTTAGCTTGAATTCTTACCTCCAGAAATCCATGCCTATATTTTCCCGACAATATACCTCAGCTAGCACTAACTAAGATACGTCTTATCAGTGGATAGGAGGGTTGTTGGTTTGAAGGACTTGATCAATACTGCAGGAATCATGGCACTCGGTGTGGCGCGGCCGTGATCAGAGTCGAAGGTGAACGGCGGAGTGGTGTGTTTTGGTTTCAGGGTTTCAATCCGGCTTCACGGCGCTGATAATTTCGCTGTGTTGATTTTAACACGTCCTTTGGTCTATATATATATATATATATATATATATATATATATATATATATATATATATATATATATATATATATATATATATATATATATATAAGTTTATATACAACTGCTCGATTTAATCGGAGAAGCTTAACAAGAGGTGTTGCTATGTTGGGAATCTAAAGTGTACTAAATTTAATCGCGGGTAGCTGGTGCCACACCGAATACCTATAGCTACGTACGTACAACGTATTATCGGCGCAAATATCGTACGGCGGCTAATGACCAGACGTTTCTATAAGTAAAGTATATATATTATATATTATATATATAATATATATATATATATATATATATATATATATATATATATATATATATATATATATATATATATATAAGGTGATAATTGCTAATACCACTGGGATTGCTTATTTACCATATCCCAATAATTATATTTTACTTAAATTACCTTATTTTCTACCCAATACCATTATATATACGTATATATATATATATATATATATATATATATATATATATATATATATATATATATATATATATATATAAATTCCTACTCTTCCCTACGGTGAGCGAACAGCTCCCTTATTACAAAGGGTGGGGAAAACAAAACTACAACTCTCTACTAATTGAGAGAGTGGTTGGTGGATAATTTCCACAGAAGGCATCATTTTATGTATAACAATAATGATGATACTAATCGTAATGATAATAACAATAATAATAACAATAATAATGATGATAATAGTCATTCATGATCATAATGATAATAACAATGATAAAAATATTACGTATTGATAAGATAGTAATACTAATTTCTAATAATTGTGCTAACAATAATAAAAATAATAACTAATAATAATAATTAGAATATAATAACACTAATAATAATAATACGCAATGATAATGATTATGGTAATATTGATACCAATGCTAATTCAAATAATAATAATAATATTAATGAAAATGATAATATTATTATTATTGATAATAATATAAATAATAGTGACAGTAATAATGTACCGTTGTCCTTGACAGTACAACATTAGTAATAATGATAGTAATATAACAATACATGTGTCTTGAGAGAAAGTGTGTAGCCTATGTATGTGGGTGTTAATTGACGTGTACAAGCTCATTACCCCAAAAAAAATCACAAACAAATATCACACATAAGAATTTTACATTGAATTGCCGAATGAACAAAAGAAATATAATCAAGGAAGTAGGAAATGAGAGAGAAATTCAGAGAGTAACGGAGAAGACTGAAGAAGGGCAGTAAGGAGGGATAGAGAGAAGAGACGCCTCCTTCCCCCCACCCCCTCCATTTTATCCCTCCCTCCGCTCCCTCCCACCCAAGCACCGGCTGTTCTAACCTTGTCTTTGACCTTAAAGGAGTTAGTCTGCCTTCACCCAAGCCCCCCGTGTACCATCCCCAACCCTGTCTCGCCATCCTTTCACCCCCACATAGCCCTCTCGCCCCCCTGTCCAACGTCCCCCACGCCACCATTTCTTATCTCCCCACTCATATATGGCACCCCACTCATCCATATATGGTATCTAGCAAGCCATTTGGCACTCCTTCCTACATCCTGGCCCTGCCCATCACCCCTCGACACATCCTCTCACCCTTGACACTTCCCCTCACCCTTGACACTTCCCCTCACCCATGGTAATTCCACTCACCCCTCGTTACATCCCCTCACCCATGACACTTACTCTCACCCTTGACACTTCCCCTCACCCATGGTAATTCCACTCACCCCTCGTTACATCCCCTCGCCCTTGACACATCCCCTCATCCTTGACACTTCCCCTCACCCTTGACACTTCCCCTCACCCTTGACACTTCCCCTCATCCTTGACACTTCCCCTCACTCTTGACACTTCCCCTCACCCTTGACACTTCCCCTCACCCTTGACACTTTCCCTCACCCTTGACACGTCCCTCATCCTTGACACTTCCCCTCACCCTTGACACTTTCCCTCACCCTTGACACTTCCCTCACCCTTGACACTTCCCCTCATCCTTGACACTTCCCCTCACCCTTGACACTTTCCCTCACCCTTGACACTTCCCCTCACCCTTGACACTTCCCCTCACCCTTGACACTTCCCTCATCATTGACACTTCCCCTCACCCTTGACACTTTCCCTCACCCTTGACACTTCCCCTAACCCTTGACACTTCCCCTCACCCTTGACACTTCCCCTCACCCTTGACACTTCCCCTAACCCTTGACACTTCCCCTCATCCTTGACCTTCCCCTCACCCTTGACACTTCCCCTCACCCTTGACACTTTCCCTCACCCTTGACACTTCCCCTCACCCTTGACACTTCCCCTCACCCTTGACACTTCCCCTCACCCTTGACACTTCCCCTCACCCTTGACACTTCCCCTCACCCTTGACACTTCCCCTCACCCTTGACACTTCCCCTCATCCTTGACACTTCCCCTCACCCTTGACACTTCCCCTCACCCTTGAAACTTCCCCTCACCCTTGACACTTCCCTCACCCTTGACACTTTCCCTCACCCTTGACACTTCCCCTCACCCTTGACACTTCCCCTACCCTTGACACTTCCCCTCATCCTTGACACTTCCCCTCACCCTTGACACTTCCCCTCACCCTTGACACTTCCCCTCACCCTTGAAACTTCCCCTCACCCTTGAACTTCCCCTACCCTTGACACTTTCCCTCACCCTTGACACTTCCCCTCATCCTTGACACTTCCCCTCACCCTTGACACTTCCCCTCACCCTTGACACTTCCCCTCACCCTTGACACTTCCCCTCACCCTTGACACTTTCCCTCACCCTTGACACTTCCCCTCACCCTTGACACTTCCCCTCACCCTTGACACTTCCCCTCACCCTTGACATTTCTCCTCACCTTTGGCACTTTCCCTCACCCTTGACACTTCCCCTCACCCTTGACACTTTCCCTCACCCTTGACACTTCCCCTCACCCTTGACACTTCCCCCCATCCTTGACACTTCCCCTCACTATTGACACTTCCCCTCACCTTGACACTTCCCCTCACCCTTGACACTTTCCCTCACCCTTGACACGTCCCCTCATCCTTGACACTTCCCCTCACCCTTGACACTTTCCCTCACCCTTGACACTTCCCTCACCCTTGACACTTCCCTCATCCTTGACACTTCCCTCACCCTTGACACTTCCCCTCACCCTTGACACTTCCCCTCACCCTTGACACTTCCCCTCATCATTGACACTTCCCCTCACCCTTGACACTTTCCCTCACCCTTGACACTTCCCCTACCCTTGACACTTCCCCCCACCCTTGACACTTTCCCCTCACCCTTGACACTTCCCCTAACCCTTGACACTTCCCCTCATCCTTGACCTTCCCCTCACCCTTGACACTTCCCCTCACCCTTGACACTTCCCCTCACCCTTGACACTTCCCCTCACCCTTGACACTTCCCCTCACCCTTGACACTTTCCCTCACCCTTGACACTTCCCCTCACCCTTGACACTTCCCTCACCCTTGACACTTCCCCTAATCCTTGACACTTCCCCTCATCCTTGACACTTCCCTCACCCTTGACACTTCCCCTCACCCTTGACACTTCCCCTCACCCTTGACACTTCCCTCACCCTTGACACTTTCCCCTCACCCTTGACACTTCCCCTCACCCTTGACACTTCCCCTACCCTTGACACTTCCCCTCATCCTTGACACTTCCCCTTCACCCTTGACACTTCCCCTCACCCTTGACACTTCCCCTCACCCTTGACACTTCCCTCACCCTTGACACTTCCCCTCACCCTTGATCACTTCCCCTACCCTTGACACTTTCCCTACCCTTGACACTTCCCCTCATCCTTGACACTTCCCCTCACCCTTGACACTTCCCCTCACCCTTGACACTTCCCCTCACCCTTGACACTTCCCCTCACCCTTGACACTTTCCCTCACCTTGACACTTCCCTCACCCTTGACACTTCCCTCACCCTTGACACTTCCCCTCACCCTTGACACTTCCCTCACCCTTGACACTTCTCCTCACCCTTTGCACTTCCCTCACCCTTGACACTTCCCCTCACCCTTGACACTTCCCTCACCCTTGACACTCCCTCCCTTGACACTTCCCCTCACCCTTGACACTTCCCCTCACCCTTGACACTTCCCTCACCTTGACACTTCCCTCACCCTGACACTTTCCCTCACCCTTGACATTACCCTCACCCTTGACACTTTCCTCACTCTTGACACTTCCCCTCACCCTTGACACTTCCCTCACTCTGACACTTCCCCTCACCCTGACACTTCCCCTCACCCTTGACACTTTCCCTCACTTGACACTTCCCTCACCCTTGACACTTCCTCACTCTTGAATTCCCTCACCCTTGACACTTCCCCACCTGGCACTTCTCTCACCCTGACACTACCTTACCCTTGAATTCCCCTCACCTGACACTTTCCTACCCTTGACACTTCCTCATCCTTGACACTTCCCCTCACCTTGACACTCTCACCCTTGACAATTCCCCTCACCCTTGACACTTCCCCTTACCCTTGACACTTTCCCTCACCCTTGACACTTTCCCTCACCCTTGACACTTCCCCTCACCCTTGACACTTCCCCTCATCCTTGACACTTCCCCTCACCCTTGACACTTCCCCTCACCCTTGACACTTCCCTTGACACTTCCCCTCACCCTTGACACTTCCCCTCGCCCTTGACACTTCTCCTCACCCTTGACACTTCCCCTCACCCTTGACACTTCTCCTCAGCTATGGCACTTCCCCGTTTTGGCATTCTCAGCATGCAAGGCAGTTTCAATTATTTGTGTGGAGGAGGAAGTGAAGCAGCAGTTACCTAAGTGCCTCTATGGAAGACGAAGAAGAGGATGAAAAATGAGAGATAGTGAGGAAGAAGCAAAAGTACAAAAAGTAGAGTAGGAGACAGCAGAGAAATATGAGCTAAATACATGGAAGAGAAGGTAGAGGAGGAGGAGAAGGAGAAGATTATAGGAAGTTTATAAAAAATGTAGGAAGCTAAAGAGTAACACATTGAAAAGGAAAA
>JACEEZ010024208.1:221929-224429 GCA_016584305.1 Chionoecetes opilio
ACTATTACTACTACTACTACTACTACTACTACTACTACTACTACTACTACTACTACTGCTGCTGCTACTACTACTACTACTACTACTACTACTTACTACTACTACTACTACTGCTGCTACTACTACCACTACTATTACTACTACCAATACTATTGCTACTACGATTGCTACTACTTATACTATTACTAATATCACCACTTCTACAGCTATGATTACTACCACAAAAATATCAGCAACTATAAGAATGATAATGATAATGAAATGTAATTAATGATAATGATGATAATGATAAGAGAAGGTGGAAAAGAATATAAGGAAGAAAACTAACAAGAACATGAACACAATGTTATATACTTATCCCACATCAGCTGTTTCGACACACACACACACACACACACACACACACACACACACACACACACACACCACATGCAGCTGACACAAAACACATTGGTGATGCGAAGCACATTCCGATTGGCCCTTGAGTGTGATGTCATCATTATATATCACCACCACCACCATCATCCAATCGCTATCGTCCTTTCCTTCATACCTTCCCTCCCCTCCCCCCACCTCTTCGTTTCCCTCTCACCCCTTTCCTTCCCTCTAATCAGACTGACAGGTTTGTATGACGTCAAAGAGGATTAGCCAATAGCAAAAGTCCACCAGTCTCTTTCGCTGCCTCCCTCTCCCATTATCTCCTCTTCCTCCTCCTTTACGTGAACCTGTTTACTACAAACCTGTTTGGATATTTGGTTTTGCTGTATTTCTATGTTTCATTTGTTTGTTGTTGTAAATTATTGTTTGTTATTTTGTTTGTTATTGTTGTTTTTGCTGGAAATATTATTATCCGTTGTAGTAATTGTACTGATGTCAATAGCAGTAGTGTATCACTTTTATTTTTGTTACCATCATTATTATTGACATTATTATTGTTAGTATTATCATTGTGTGTTGCGTTCCCTGTGTGTGTGTGTGTGTGTGCACGTGTGTGTGTGGGGTGGGTGTGTGTGCGTGCGTGTGTTGTGTGTAACGCTATCAATGTGTTTAATATCACGTTACCCCCCCCTCTCTCTCTCTCTCTCCTCTCTCTCTCTCTCTCTCTCTCTCTCTCTCTCTCTCTCTCTCTCTCTCTCTCTCTCTCTCTCTCTCTCTCCTGACCATATACTTCGTTCAGTGACAGAAATAGAGAGAGAGAAAAAAGAAAGAAATAGGAGGGAATAGAGAGATTAAAATGGAGTTGAAGGTCGTAAGAGTCATGTTTAAAGGAGGAAGAGGAAGAAGAAAAGGGAGGAGGAAGAGAAGGAAGAAGAGGAAGAGAAGGAAGAAGAGGAAGAGAAGGAAGAAGAGGAAGAGAAGGAAGAAGAGGAAGAGAAGGAAGAAGAGGAAGAGAAGGAAGAAGAGGAAGAGAAGGAAGAAGAGGAAGAGAAGGAAGAAGAGAAGAGAAGGAGGAAGAGAAGGAAGAAGAGAGGAGAAAGAAGGAAGAAGAGGAAGAAGGAAAGAAGGAGAGAGGAAAAAGAAGAAGAGGAAGAAGGAAGAAGAGGAAGAGAAGGAAGAAGAGGAAGAGAAGGAAGAAGAGAAGAGAAGGAAGAGAGAAGAGAGGAAGAAGAGGAAGAGAAGGAGGGAGAGGAAGAGAAGGGAAAAAGGGAAGAGAAGGAAGGAGAAGAGAGAAGAAGGAAGGAAAGGAGAGGGAGAGATAGGAAAAGGGAGAGAAGAGAGAAGAGAAGGAGAGAGGAGAGAGAGAGAGAGAAGGAAGAAAGGAAATGAAAGAGAAGAAAAAGAAAAGGGAAAACATCAAAATAAAAAAGAAAGAGAAGGAAAATGAGGAAGACAGGAAGAGCAGGAAGAGAAGGAATAAGAGATTACGAGGAAATTAGGGTTGAAGTGAAGTTGAGGAAGGTAGGGAAGCTATGAAATAGAAAAAGGATGCGAAATATAATACGTGAAAGATGTGCATTGCAAGGCATTTATAGCATCATACAGGGGACGTAAAAATGAATTAAGGAGAGAAGTACAGTATAAAATAGACAAGCGTTGTATATATTTTAATGATAAAACTTGAAGAATGAATTGTTGAGAAGAGACAGAGAGAGAGAGAGAGAGGAGAGAGAGAGAGAGAGAGAAGAGGAGAGAGAGAGAGAGAGACAGAGACAGAGACAGAGAGAGAGAGAGAGAGAGAGAGAGAGACAGAGAGAGGAGCAAGGTTAAGGTAGGGGCGGGAAGATATTGGAGATAAGAGGGAAATGGAGATAAGGTAGAGGATGGAAAGGTGGGACGGAGAGAAAAACAATTAAAGGATTTACCAAGAATATTGATAAGGATCACTAGTTGAGTTTATTTTTTTATTCTTGTCTTTGATTTCCATTATATAGGTAATTATTGTTTGCGCTCTCTCTCTCTCTCTCTCTCTCTCTCTCTCTCTCTCTCTCTCTCTCTCTCTCTCTCTCTCTCTCTCTCTCTCTCTCTCTCTCTCTCTCTCTCTCTCTCTCACACACACACA
>JACEEZ010024208.1:231929-234429 GCA_016584305.1 Chionoecetes opilio
TGTGTGTTATTCATCTACTATGCGTTTCAGGGGCTGTGTCACACTGTTTTTCGGCAATAACATCTTAACAAAGCGTCGGATACGGATGGAAATTTGGCAGATAATATTTGAGATCCCGACCTAATTGGCGCCATTATTGTTTATCACCAAATGTGGATAATTAAGGCACTTATAAGAGTAACGTATGGATAAAACCCGGCAGATATAGAGGTTCGCGGCGCGAGGCTATAGCTCTGCCCAAAGTAACTATACCTCTGCCGTGGCCATATATGCGCCACCCCCTAATTCATATCGTGATGTCACAAAAGTAGACATCTGCCCCTTCGCAATATTATCAGCCATACGATAGATAGTGGGTGGTGACTATGTGGACTGCGTCACAAATAACGTCACGATATGAAATAGGGGGTGGTGCCTATATGGATTACGTCACATCGACGTCACGATACGAATTAGGGGGCGGCGCATATATGGCCACGGCAGAGCTAGCCTCGCTTCGCGAACTTCTATGTCTGGCGGGTTTTATCCTTACGTTACTCTTATACGTGTCTTAATTATCCACATTTGGTGATAAACAATAACGACGCCAATTAGGTCTGGGTCTCAAACAATAACGACGCCAATTAGGTCGGGGTCTCAAACATTAACGACGCCAATTAGGTCGGGGTCTCAAACAATAACGACGCCAATTAGGTCTGGGTCTCAAACAATAACGACGCCAATTAGGTCGTCGGGTCTCAACATAACGACGCCAATAGGTCTGGGTCTCAAAAAATAACGACGCCAATTAGGTCTGGGTCTCAAACAATAACGACGCCAATTAGGTCTGGGTCTCAAACAATAACGACGCCAATTAGGTCGGGGTCTCAAACAATAACGACGCCAATTAGGTCTGGGTCTCAAACAATAACGACGCCAATTAGGTCTGGGTCTCAAACAATAACGACGCCAATTAGGTCGGGGTCTCAAACAATAACGACGCCAATTAGGTCGGGGTCTCAAACAATAACGACGCCAATTAGGTCTGGGTCTCAAACAATAACGACGCCAATTAGGTCTGGGTCTCAAACAATAACGACGCCAATTAGGTCGCCATATTATGGGGGTTAGGTCTCAAACAATAACGACGCCAATTAGGTCTGGGTCTCAAACAATAACGACGCCAATTAGGTCGGGTCTCTCTCAAACAATTCGACCAATGTCTCCACTACGACGCTATTGGTTGGGTTGCGCAAAACATTTGCCAAGCATCCTGAACCATCGTAGTTGTATTAAGAGCGTTATGCTCGCAAAACGTTTGGCACCGCTCCTATCTACATTTTGTTAATTACACTGTAGCCGAAGCTCACCCTGGGACCGTGGCACACCCCCGGCACACCCTACATCACTGCTTGCCACAGGGGCTTGGTTAGGAGACAGCCACCACCGCTCGAGCGGGATCGAACCCGGACTCGCTGTACCCTAGGTGCAAGTTTGCTAGAGCGTGCCGCAAGGGAGGCTGTGTGGTTTTCAGGTGCTGACAGGCCCACCTTTTCCGCTAATCCGTGGGACGCAAGGGAGGTATCTTCTTTCTCTTGTGAACCGAGCGTGCTAACCATTACACTACGGAGCACCCTTCGGATTGTGTGTATGTGTGTATTCGCCATAGGCGCCTTATTGTTAAATACTCTTTAATGTATACACGCCAAGTTTCAGAAGCAGAAAGTTTTGGGTCCACAGAAAACTTTTATATAATCCAGTTCTGGTCAGCGGAAAATCTTGCTTGGTATTACGAATTTACAATCAAATGCATGAAAGTACATTTAAAAACATACACACCCACTATCCACTCATGGACAACACTAAATACCGCAGGACTATGACGTCATACTTCAGAAGACACCGCCGCACTCTGAAAGCTGGAGAAAAATACTTGTATTTTTAGGAAGAAACTTTACACTGTTGAGATCAATCTTATCAACGTAATACTGTCCTCTCAGGATGGACAACTCAAATAACACCTTCTATAGTCTATTTTTTTTATTATGGTCAAAATGCACTAAGGAAGCCACGCCCCCTGCCTGCCCTTCTATTCTACGGGGCAGCTGATTGGTGCATTCCTCGTATCATCACTACCAATCACAGTATCTTCACTACTTAACAGCGGCGTGACCACTGGGTTAGACATCTTCACTACAGAGGGTGACAAAATCAAAAATCCCTCTGTAGTGAAGATTGCTCTCTCCAGTGGTCACGCCGTTGTTAAGTAGTGAAGATACTGTGATTGGTAATGATGATAGGAGGAATGCACCAATCAGCTGCCCCGTAGAATAGAAGGGCAGGCAGGGGGCGTGGCTTCCTTAGTGCATTTTGACCATAATAAAAAAAATAGACTATAGACTCTACATTCTATAGAAACAGTGTACTCTCTAAAACAAAATTTAAACAAAAAATAATGCACTAAATCAGCCCTTTATTCTCCGTTATAACGCCACACCTTTCAAAGCAGCGCGTTCACGTG
>JACEEZ010024208.1:239429-244429 GCA_016584305.1 Chionoecetes opilio
CCCCTTCCTCCTTCTCCTTCTCTCTCCTTCTCCTTCTCGACATTCCCACATCACATACTATTCCAGTGAATGGTAATATGCTTCCGGGAGAGTAAAATTGGCGATCTCGTGGACAAGACCGTGGGTGATGCAACTTAATTGATGACATTTGAGCATTGTGTCTTGTTTTGTTATTTAATTCAATTATTAACAATAATTAATTGCAATCACTATATATTTTATAAAGATTGAAATTTTCGTCTTGTTTATTTTATATTTTCCAGTATTTTTGTTTAGGTTATAGAATACGTTTACTTCACACACACACACACACACACACACACACACACACACACACACACACACACACACACACACACGTAGTGTAGTGGTTAGCACGCTCGGTTCACAACCGAGAAGGCCCGGGTTCGATCCCCGGGCGAAGCGGAAACAGATGGGTTGTTTCCTTAAAACCCTGGCCCCTGTCCACCCAGCAGTGAATGGGTACCGGGTGTTAGCCGAGGTTTGTGACCTGCTCTCCGGGGTGCTGGCTTCGGCCAACACAAAGCACTAAGGATGACTGATAAAAATGTTGATATGGAGACGGGGCCACACGAGCATGCTTGGCCCTGTAAAATACAACTAGATGAATACACCAACAACACACACAACACACCACACACACACACACACACACACACACACACACACACACACACACACACACACACACACACACACCAATTCATATTACGTGATATAATTTATTTCAAACCTCATAATGATCCTAAAGAATAATAGTATCACAATTTTTCAGACTAATGCGTGTTTCATATTCGCAAATCCATTGTGTGATTCTAATGTTACCTCATTATTTTTTTCATTCATATTAAGGATTGCGTTACAAATTAAATTAAAATTGAAATACGAATTAACATGACCGAATTGAAAGTGTCAAAATATTTCATAGCCTATTGACTTTACGATCAGTAACTTGATTTCTTTGTCTGTCTGTCTACATTGTCTATATACCTATTCATATACCTGTCACATATTCTGTCTATTTGTGTGGATTTTCTGTCAGTTTATATAAATGTCTATGTATCTTTCTATCTGACTTGTGTCTCTGTATGTGTCTCTGTGGGGTTCTTTCTCTTGTGTTTGCCTGCTAGTCTTATTTCTATCTACCTATGTAAGTCTCTCTGACGGTGGTTTTCTGTCTGCTTAACCGTAACCTTCTACGTGTACATGTATCATATTTGTTTTTGTATCTAATTGTATATCTACGTAGAAGTCATCTGTTCATTTATATGGTCCAATTCACACTTAACTTGATTCTTGTTTCAATTACTAAACACTAAATCTTTAAGTCTGCATTGATTTCACCTTGTTTTCAATGTCTTCTGTACCTTTGATGCGAAAGTTAATTGTAGATGTGCAGTTATGTCCACATGAACATCCTGTATTTACTTTATATATATATGTGTGTGTGTGTGTGATTCAACCACAGCCTGAACATGCGCTGGACACGCAATCTCCAGCTGTTACCCTCCTGAAAAGAGCTTGGAGCTCATAGAGTCTGCTCTCGTTGTAAATTTGGGACCTCACACTCCACACACACAGAATCCTCTTGCTCAAGGGAGACAATAACGGTCTCGTTTCGAGGGAAAGACTCGAACTTGTGAACGTCAAGTGACACTCATAGAGCCTTTACCAGCTGTACCACACGATGAGGTTTTTTTATTTTATTTGTGTGTGTGTGTGTGTGTATGCACCGGAAATGGGTGGTATAACATAGGGGGCGTTACTGGTCACAACACAACACACACACTTACACACACACAAACAGAGAGAGAGAGAAAAAGAGAGAGAGAGAGAGAGAGGAGAGAGAGAGAGAGAGAGAGAGAGAGAAGAGAGAGAGAGAGAGAGAGAGAGAGAGAGAGAGAGATTGGAAAGGATGGCAGGATGACTGCATGTTTCTGAAATCAACAAACGCTTGACAATGATATATGGTGAAACATACACACACACACACACACAAAACATATATATATATATATATATATATATATATATATATATTATATATATATATTATATACCGGGTACTCGTGGTGTAGAGGAAGAACGCTCGGTTCACAACCGAGAAATCCCGGGTTCGATCCCCGGGCGGAGCTGAAACAGATGGGTTGATTCCTTAAAACCCAAGCCCCTGTCCACCCAGCAGTGAATGGATACCGGGTATTAGCCGGGGTTTGTGACCTGCTCTCCGGGGTGCTGGCTTCGGCCAACACAAAGCACTAAGGATGAATGATAAAAATGTTGATATGGAGACGGGGCCACACGAGCGCTGCTCTGGCCCTGTAAAATACTAGATGAATACACACACACACACACACACACACACACACACACACACACACACACACACACACACACACACACACACATACATACACATACACATACACACACACACACATACACACACACACATACACACACACATACGAACACTATATATATATATATATATATATATATATATATATATATATATATATATATATATATATATAAACGCTATAAAAAAAAGTGTATAGTATAGCAGCATCACAGCAGTTAAAGTAATCATCATACATATAACCAAAGAGAGAAGGAAAACACATACATATATACATTTGATGGGATGAATGATACTTAAAATTCAACTCACATTATACGAGTAGTACATACATAAGGCTCGACAGGTGTGACTGAATACTCCACGGGTGCCACGACACCTACCTGTCGGGGAGGGGGAGGAGAAGGGAGTGACCAAAGTAACTAAGAACTTTAGTTACTTTTAGAACTTTTAGTTCTTAGTTACTTCGGGAGTGACGTATGCGTTTAGTGATTGTTTATACCAATTTATTATATATATATATATATATATATATATTATATATATATATATATATATATATTATATAATATAATATATATATATATATATATAATATATATATATATATATTATATATATTTAGGGTGGTCCACCAAAAACATTTTTCTACTTTTATTCCTCCACAAGGTTATTTTTTGTCCATTACCCATAGGTTACAAGCCTATGACATTTCATGGCGATAAATCTTAATTTAGAGGTCGACCCATCATCTCGCTTTCTATCCTAGGATTTAACCCGGAAAATATCACATACCCGAATTGGAACACTTCCCGACATCACTGACCCAAATGGTGTTGATTTCTTAATTCTCCGGGGTAGATAACCCCATAGACACATTTTATCAACTAAAAACTGATATACAGCTGTCTGAATGCTGGTTTTCATTATTTGGTTTTCATACCGTAAATATATGGGTAGGCCATACCCTGGTTAGGGTACTTCTAATAGAGATAAAACAAAATGGCTTGCATTTTTGAACTCAGAAGGGTCGATTTTACACATAGAAATGCTTTCATATTTCATTTATTTACTAAAACCTGCAAAATATGACAGAAAATTTAAATTTCTCTATTTTCCTATAGAAAAACGATTTTTTTGGCAATATTTTGTGAATTGTCAATAAATCAATGTCGATGAAACCACTTCTATGTGTAAATCGACCCTTCTGAGTTCAAAAATGCGAACCATTTTGCTTTATCTCTTCTAGAAGTACCCTAACCAGGGTATGGCCTACCCCTAAAATTTACTGTGAAAACCAAATAATGAAAACCAGCATTCAGACAGCTGTATATCGGTTTTTAGTTGATAAAATGTGGTCTATGGGGTTATCAACCCCGGAGAATTCAGAAATCAACACCATTTGGGTCTGTGATGTCGGGAAGTGCTCCAATTCGGGTATGTGATATTTTCCAGGTTAAATCCTATGATAGAAAGCGAGATGATGGGACGACCTCTAAATATCATTGTATCGCGATGAAATTTTGCACACAAGGAGAGGAATGCAACACGAAAAAAAGCAGCGGTGTGGAGAAAGGACCAGTGCACTTTGAAATTTTATCCCCTCTTCTTGGAACCACCCTAATATATATATATATATATATATATATATATTATATATATATATATATATATATATATATATATATATATATATATATATATATATATATATATATATATATATAAAATATATATGATAATATATATAGTAATAAAGAGAAGGAGAGAGAGAGAGAGAGAGAGAGAGAGAGAGAATGATTTACACCTCTGTGGCCTTCGTCGGGTAATGTTCTGTCATCAACATTCTTACGGAAACATGAGATTCTGATTCGCTTGCGTCTTGATTTACGAGAGAGAGAGAGAGAGAGAGAGAGAGAGAGAGAGAGAGAGAGAGAGGAGAGAGAGAGAGAGAGAGAGAGAGAGAGAGAGAAAAAAAAGAAAAAAAACCGTAAATGAACGCTGTACTTGTGGTAGAACGTTGTGTGTGTGGGTGGGGTAAAAGGGGAAGTAGCGGGGAGGGTCATGGGGTGCAAGTACTGCCCCGCGCCGGCGCCGGTTATGTATATAACTTACAACTATTGGAGTGGTACACAATATGGGTCACTAGGAAGCTGCTGCACACTCTGTTCCCACCAGAACGACTATCACCTTTAATCCTACACGATCGTTGTTGCATGTCCGTCCGGCCGCCTGCACGACCCCTTCCTTGAGACCTTCAGATGTCCATGTGCTGTTTTTATTCGCTCTCTCTTTAATTTTTTTCTCTTCCTTGTCTTTATTTCGGTCTTATAGTTCGAGATAATTTGATGCTTGGATAGGGGTAATGTTATTTTCTTGTTTAGAGTTTTATTGCGTTCTTATATCGCGTAATCGTCATCATTACAAAATGCCATTTCATAAATGTTTACTTTTTTTCTTATGTTTGTGTGTGTGTGTGTGTGTGTGTGTGTGTGTGTGTGTGTGTGTGTGTGTGTGTGTGTACCACTGCCATTTTTTTTCTGTGTGTGTGTGTGTCTGTGTGTGTAATGCTGAACTTAGAATGTCTTTGCATCGTTGAACTCAGTAGTATATAAAC
>JACEEZ010024208.1:249429-261929 GCA_016584305.1 Chionoecetes opilio
ACCAACCTCACTTACCCCTGCCTCCGCCACCACCACCCACTATTGTATAAAAATTAGTCATGTAATAAAGCAGTCACAAACCACGAATTCCACCTACTGCCACCACCCACACCTGACTGGCTTGTGTGGCCATGCATGGAACAAAGGAACGTGTGGAGAGAGAGAGAGAGAGAGAGAGAGAGAGGTTAAGTAGTGAATGTGTTGAGGAACGAGGAAGTGAATGGGCTGTGTGCTGAAGATAGAGAGAGAGTTTTAGGCCTAGAGTAAAGTATGATTCAGTGGAGAGAGAGAGAGAGAGAGAGATCTGACAAACAAGAGTGATAACAGTGCACGATAACATCATGCTTCCCACCTTATCATCTTTACTATTAGATTAAAGTAATTAGGGAAAGATAACGATATGGACGATAGTGTAATCTGTGTGTATGTATGTGTGTGTGTGTGTGTGACGGCGGAACGTTAGGTCTTGTCAATTATATGGTCCAGGAGAGAAGATAAAACTATGTCCTCCTAAATTTGTTGAGTTCTTTTTCTCATGCTTAAGGTATGTGTCTTGCAACCTTTCCCATCAAATTCCATGGCAGTTTTTAATACTGCATGGTGTTTTTTGTCGTCTTATTTCCTGCCGGTCTCGGCCAGAGGAAGTAGAGGTCGGGAAGGAACTTTAAACTTAGCTATTATTTTGCCTCATAGATAGATAGATAGATAGATATAGATATTTATTGACCACAAAAAATACAAATATACGATGCGGCAATTTTGTCATGCTCCGTGGTCCATATATTAACCATAAAAAACAATTTGCAAAACAAGAAGACTTAACATAACAAAACAAAGAAAAAAAACCTTTACAGCTATAAACTATTGTGGTAGAAATACTAAGTCATATATGCAGTCTCGTTTGGGCCAATAGGGCTGTTGCTTTCTTTTCTACTTCAGTATTCCTTTGTAGTCCTCAAGTCTTCGAACCACTTGGCCAAGTTGAAAGACATTGTAGCTTAGGCCTCCGCGATCTCTCTCTCTCTCTCTCTCTCTCTCTCTCTCTCTCTCTCTCTCTCTCTCTCTCTCTCTCTCTCTCTGACAACTCATTCGATTGTATTATAGTATGAACTTTTGTTTTGGTGTGCTTACGTGATTGTGAGAGAGAGAGAGAGAGAGAGAGAGAAACTTACTAATGGAATAATTACACACGACACAAATAACTGAGAAAATTTAAGATATGTGACAACTTTTGAGTATTGGTTTTAACTGCATTAAAACTGGATATTTCTGGACAAGGGAGACTACCCCTTCCTACTCCTTCTTCCTCCCTCTCCTCCTCCTCTTCTTCCTTCTTCCACTCCTCCTCCCCTTAAAACTCACAACCCCCCACAATTGCTGCTCCTCTTTTTGTCTTTTCTTCTATGACCTTATTTCCCCTTATATTTCTCTCTCTCTCTCTCTCTCTCTCTCTCTCTCTCTCTCTCTCTCTCTCTCTCTCTCTCTCTCTCTCTCTACCCGCCAGGGTGACGTGGTTGGTAGAATCACGGACTGGTGTTGCAGAG
This sequence comes from Chionoecetes opilio, assembly GCA_016584305.1. Taxonomy (NCBI): domain Eukaryota; kingdom Metazoa; phylum Arthropoda; class Malacostraca; order Decapoda; family Majidae; genus Chionoecetes; species Chionoecetes opilio. The sequence continues at coordinate 250,974 of JACEEZ010024208.1, forward strand.
TCCCTGCGCCATTCGGTCAGCGGTTCGAGTCCACCAAATTCGTCCTGGCGTGGTGGCGCTTTGTATAGTCAATAACCTTGTAGTTGGTACTTGCAAAGTGTCTAGATAGGATCAAAGTATCTTATCTTTCTCTCTCTCTCTCTCTCTCTCTCTCTCTCTCTCTCTCTCTCTCTCTCTCTCTCTCTCTCTCTCCTCATCCTCTCTCTCTCTCTCTCTCTCTCCTCTCCCTCTCTCTCTCTCTCTCTCTCTCTCTCTCTCTCCGTCACACTGATGCTATAAATAACCTCGTACTTTTCATATTTTAACATTCCATTCCTCTCCCCTTAGTCCTTCAATCCCATCACCCCTTCTGTCCCCTCCACCACCGTTGCTGTTTTCTCCCTTCACCCCCAACCCTGCCCCTCCCTCAAGTCTTGGGATAAATATTTATATAGGCTACCTAAAAATTGACTTCTTAGTAGCGTCTCGAGTTCTTCAAATTTGGATTAAAAGAACTCCTCACTGAAACCTTTCAATAATGATCATTATCCTCTCTCTTCTTTCCTTTTTCTCCTACTTTGCCTTTTCCTCAATAGCCTTTATGTTCTTCGTAGAACTCCTTCGTTCTTGCTGCTTCGTCATTATTATTATTTTCATCGTATATATTACCTTGTCGTTATCCTTTTTCCTCATCATCTTCGTATGTTTTCATGCAATATCTTAATTTCGTAAAGCGTCGTGATATGTTTTTTGTTTCAGTTGTTTATTTTCTTGTCTAGCTTATAGCCAGCCGTTTATTTTAGTTTCGAGGCCGAAATGAGGTCACTCGTATCCACACACACACACACACACACACACACACACACACACACACACACACACACACACACACACACACACACACACACACACACACACACACACATCATAAAGAACCACTCTTCTTCCAATTCTTCCCTCCTTATTATTATTATTATTATTATTATTATTATTATTATTATTAGTTATTATTATTATCATTTCTTCCTTCTTCCCTTTTCTTAGATAATGTAATATACGGTTATTGATGTAAAAAGAAAGTTTTTGTGTATCGCCGCTTGTTGAATTCCGTGTGTCCCTTATCATACATTAGAGAAGACTTAATGACGATCCCAGTCTGGAAAGATGAAGGGAGGGAAGGAAGGGATGGCAGGGTCCGGGGGAGGCTGTTAGGGGGTTAATGGCCACGAATCCAAGCAGTGAGTTGGGTACGTACGGTTGAGAGGGCGTCGGCCTTGAGGGGGGAGAGGGAGTGGGAGAATGAGGGAGGGAGAGGGGAAGGGTTGAGACAAGGATTCGTAGCCCCATTGAGAACGTTGACCCGTCCCATACGCACATTCTCTCTCTCTCTCTCTCTCTCTCTCTCTCTCTCTCTCTCTCTCTCTCTCTCTCTCTCTCTCTCTCTATCTATCTATCTATCTATCTATCTATCTATCTATCTATCTATCTATCTATCTATCTATCTATCTATCTATCTATCTATCTATCTATCTATCTATCTATCTATCTCTATCTATCTCTCTCTCTCACGATAACACGGATACGTACACATATAGAGAAGAACGGAACAGTAAAACAAAATATAAGTGTTATTGTATGTTACATCTATACATGGTGATGAGGCTGTGTGGTGATGAGGCTGTGTGGTGAATAAGATAGTTTCTTCTGCATATTGTTTTATTTACTCACTTTTTTTTCTTTTGTTATCATACATTTACCGTCTCTCTCTCTCTCTCTCTCTCTCTCTCTCTCTCTCTCTCTCTCTCTCTCTCTCCTCTCTCTCTCTCCTCTCTCTCTCTCCTCTCTGTATTTTTTTTCCTTCCCAGATTTAGGGCAGAACCGCCTGCTCCCCCCCCTCTAAAATGGCGCCCTGAGAATGCTAACCAGCCGTCCTATCTTACCACGTACAATTGCCACCTGCCATCCCCCTTCTACCACCTTCCCCTCCACTACCCCACCCATAATTCTCCCTATTTTACCTCCCCATCCCATTCTCCCTCAGTCCTTGCAACAATCCTGCCTCACCAAGTATCCTCCCAAGTATCCTCCCAAGTATCCTCCCAAGTATCCTCCCTTTGGCCTCTCTTTGGCCTCTCCCCACCTTACCCTTATCTCTCCTCTCCTCTCCCCTCCCTAATGTGACGTTCTTCCTACATCACCCTCACCCTCACCCTCCTCCCTCCCCTTCTACTTAACTCTTTTCCCCTTTTTTCCCTCATAATATCCCCTAACCCCCCCCCCCCCAAAAAAAACCGGGCACACACTCCCCCTTCCCCCCTCTGGACTGGCATCATTCCCGTCCCCAAAATTAACCTCCTCCTTCACCCCCTTCCTCCCCCTCATGTTGTCGTCTCGCCCCCCCCCCTCCCCCCCCCAGTACAAGGCCAGTCCAAGTTGGTTCTGAGATATAAAACGCCTTGACATTTAAGAGGGAGGGGCCAGGGAGGGACAGCACCCCACTACCCTTCCTCCCTCTGTCACCCCCTTCTCCCCCTCTAGCTCTCGTCTCCACCCCCTCTGTCTCTGTCTGTCTGTCTGTGTGTTTGTGTTTGTGTACATTCTCTCTCTCTCTCTCTCTCTCTCTCTCTCTCTCTCTCTCTCTCTCTCTCTCTTTCGTCTAGGGTTTCATAGTATAATTAAAAACATAATTCTCTCTCCCGCCATCTTTCCTTCCCTTAGTTTCCCTTCCATCACTCTTCCCTCCCGCCATTTTTTTTCTTCGTGTCTTGCTGGCATTTTATCGTTATCGTTTAGTTTATTTTTGGCACTATCTTTCCTCTTCTCTCCAACCCATTTGTTTCTCTTTTACTTCATCTCTTTAAAATAGTGGAGAGGGAGAGAGGGGGAGAGAGAGCGAGAGAGAGAGAGAGAGAGAGAGAGAGAGAGAGATCAGCTCGTAGACTCGTAGAGGGAGTGAGGGAGGGAGAAGCGACGACGGGAAGAGAAAGGTTAAAGGTGAGTGTCTGGAGGAGGGAGAGAAGAGAGAGAGAGAGAGAGAGAGAAATTTCTTGCCAACTACTATCAAATTTCCCTCTTACCCCTAGCAAGTGTTTTCACTCTCCTCCCTCCGTGGCATGTGAGTCACAGTCAGAGGCGCCACCCCAAGTAAATCTCCTGCCTCGAGGTCAAACTCCGATTAGGAAAATGAATCTCTCTCTCTCTCTCTCTCTCTCTCTCTCTCTCTCTCTCTCTCTCTCTCTCTCTCTCTCTCTCTCTCTCTCTGTGAATGATGTATTTCCTAATTTTAGTAATTTAGTAATTTATTTATCTTCTGACTCAAATTCATTATAATGTCTTGGCAGAATTTAATTAAGATTCGTAATAGTGTTGAAAAAAAAAGTTACACCGACGATCACACACACACACACACACACACACACACACACACACACACACACCACACACACACACACACTGTAATATTGTCATCCTCCGCTCTGCTATCTTATTATTGTTATTATTATTATTATTATTATTATTATTATTATTATGTAACAATAATAACAGTAATAATAGTAGTAGGACTCAAGGGGTGGTGGTAATGTAAATGTCCCTCTAATACATAAATGATACCCAGTAATCGCCGAAATGTAGATAAATGATCGTATTCGTAACATTAACACATCACTTATAACAAACACACGGAGAGCCATACTAAGTGAAGACTGGTAATGAAGTAACACTATTTTGTTGCTTGTAAATGAAGTTTATTTTGGAGAGCGAATGCAAGCTCGTATATGTGTTTGATGATGTGGGTTTTTTTGCTCTCTTTCTTATCGTAGTGGTGACCTAATCAGAAACACACAGATAGAGACTCCCTTCTTTTTCCCCCTTTCCTCCTGTCAATCTCAAATTCATCCCTTTTACTCTTTTTTGTTTACATTCTCTTTCTCCTCCCCCTCTAATCTTTCCTCCTAACCATCCTCGAGTTTAGTGTTATTCAACCTTTTCTAAGTTCATGCACCCGTCCAGGAGCCTTTCAGTAACTCACGGTCTCTTTGATCTTTTAATCTTTTACGATGATTAATTACCGAAAGATTATATGAATATTTCAAGTTTATATATATATATATATATATATATATATATATATATATATATATATATATATATATTATATATATATATATATATGCGTGTGTGTGTGTGTACACGTACAGCGGTGTACGCTGGCTGATTTGGCGGGAGATTTACAGGAAAGATTAGCCAAATATAGGGATGAAATAGGCCCTTTACATATTTTTCTTTTTAAATATTCGCCTCCGCGGAAGCGCAGTTCGCGTTATCTTTTGTTAGTAAATAAAGGTGGACTGCACCTCATGAACAGACTGCTGTTCACGCGACTCCGGCAAGGAAACCCTCCTTATTCCCCCTCTCTCCCGTCTCAATTCTCACGAGACACGTAGTATTCCCGTCCACTTCCTGTACTTCCCACACCGCCACCCGCCCACCCCAATGGGTGCGACAAATTCAGTCCATAAGTCATGAGTCATCCTGTAAATGCGAACGCGAAGAGGACATAAGAGTATTGGTTTTTGTTGTCATTCGAAATTTAATTGAGGTCATGGCACCAGTGTACCCCCAATACTATAGCAACAAACTGTGAGGCACTACCAGTACCTCACACCACACACACTCTCGGTGCTACTATAGCGTGCGGTCTACATCGGGGCCTGCAGTCTACGCTCCCCTAACGTGTGGTCTACAAAGATCCCGCCTGACCTGACCTGACTACCGCATAGCTTTAATGTGCATTCTAACAAGTCCACACCTGACCTGACCTGACCTGACCTGAGTACCGGCACCCTACTCAACCTTATAAGATAGGAATCAACGAAGTAATGTCTCGGTATCCTCCTAAAATTCAAGCCGAGAACATCAGTCTGACACTCCTCCTTTACAATGCTGTTGAAAGAATTCTACAGAAGTGTCATCTTGACTGAAGAAACGGCGGTTAAGTTTTTACGTGAAAGCAATCTTCTGGACACACCACAAGAAGCAGAGCCTTGTCATCGATGTGGTAGTGTTATGTAAGAAAAAAGAAAAGTGACAGGGCTGGGGAATATCGGCCTGTGCTTAATAAATTACTTACTAAAGTTTTGTTTTTTCTATAATACTCTACTGTATAATAGACAATATCATATAGCAATAATAAGTTGCAGCCTGAAGTGTAAGAGTGTAGAGTGTAAGTAGCGAGTAAGAAATGTAGACCGCACGCTATAGTGCAAATGTCCCGGTAGACCGCACGCTATAGTGCAAATGTCCCGGTAGACCGAACGCTATAGTAGTACCCACACACTCTCTCTCTCAGGTACCCCGAAGTGTAGTGGTTAGCACGCTCGGTTCACAACGGTGGTGGCGGTGGCCGAGTGGTTAGCGTCTGGGAATGGTGAGCTAGAGGTTGAGAGTTCGAATCCCGCCAGGGGCAATTATTTTGGCAATCTTTGACGCGGTGGCCGGCTGATTAGAACCTGGTAGTGGTGAGCATAAGGTCGAGTTCAAGTCCCGCCACAAGCAACTGTTTCTTCGTCGTCGAGTGGACGAAGATACCCACATGCACAGTCTAATACTGTGTGTGTTTAGACTGTGCCCACATGCTGGCCATCAACCTCACCTTTGACTGAGTGCGGCGGAAGGCACGAGGGGGCAACATGAGCTTCAAATCATCACAGGTGTCACTATAAAAATCCAGTATGCGCCACCTGTCGAGCGAGGGTCAACTATCACAGCCCTCCAGAATATGCAGGGCCAACCCCCTAAGCCCTCAAGGAAGGAAGATAAAAAAAGAACTAAGGAAGGAGGATTAAAGCCTACAGGCGCTATAGGTTGCAACGTAAAAACATACTTTTTGAATTTTTGTATATTTACTATAATAGTAGCTATATAATGAGGACTAATTCTATTGGTTGCCGACTTATATGAATATGTTGACCATAGCATCAAGAACATAATAAGAAAATAAGGAAGCTACAAGAGGCCGCGAGGCCTACACGTGGTAGTTCCTGTCACCTAACACTACCTACATCCACCTTTCATCCCCATCCATGAACCTATCCAGCTCCTCTTTAAAGCTCCCTAATGACTCTGCACTAACTACCTGTCTACTGAGACCATTCCATTCGTTCACCACCCTATTTGTGAACCAGTTTTTCCCTATTTCCTTTCTAAATCTACGCTTTTCCAGCTTGCATCCGATACTTCTTGTTCTACCCTGGTTAAAAGCCGTAAGAACTTTTCCTACCTCTCCTTTATTAAATCCCTTTATCCACTTAAAAACTTCTATCAGATCGCCCCTTACTCTGCGTCTCTCGAGTGAGTGTAACTTTAATAACTTCAATCTCCTCTCATAACTAAAGTTACGCATCCCTTGTATCATTTTGGTCATCCTTCTCTGCACTGTTTCTAACAACACTATATCCATCCTGTAATATGGAGACCAAAACTGAACCGCATAGTCTAGGTGAGGCCTGACTAGAGCCAGATAAAGCTTTAGAATAACTTCCGCACTTCTACTTTTAACTTCTGGTAATGAATCCTAATACTCTATTAGCTCTATTTCTGGTCTCAATACATTGTTTCCTAGGTCGGAGGTCTGGGCTCACCCTCACTCCAAGATCTTTTTCACCTTCTGATCTTTTCAGCGATACATTGCTTATGGTGTATCTATTACTATGGTTTTTTCTACCAACAATCATAACGCTGCATTTATCAATATTAAATTCCATCTGCTATCTGACTGCCGACTCGTTAAGTTTATCTAAGTCTCCCTGCAATATGTTTACCTCAGACTGTGATCCAATAATCCTACCTACCTTAGTATCATCAGCAAACTTGCTGATATCACTGCTAATCCCACTATCCAAGTCGTTGATGTAAATAAAAAATAGTAATGGACCCAAAACAGACCCTTGTGGATCAAGGTTTTGAACTAACAAAAACAAGTATATGTTTGATTTCACTCATGCCATTTAATAGCGTCCACAGACGTTACCATGTACCATCAGTTTTCGTTCCATTGCTTGAATGCTATTACGTCGTTATTATGACGCCATAGTTGTAATATTTACAACAATAATTGATGTTGTGTGTGTGTGTCCCGGCTGTGGTGAAGTGAATATAATGGATACCAGTGTAGCTTCAAAGTAGGCCTGTAGCGCCAAGGGTAAGAGAGAGAGAGAGAGAGAGAGAGAGAGAGAGAGAGAGAGAGAGAGAGAGAGAGTGAGTGCTTCCCGTCTCCATGTAGCTATTTGTCTGTTCGACTATGCAGATTATAATGTGAAGCATGTGTGTGTGTGTGTGGGGGGCTGTGTTGGTATGTGATAGATTAGTGACATGTGGTGAAGGATATAAAGTTGTGATGACACATATAATGTTGATGATGGTGACATGGCAGAGAGGCGGGGGGAAGGGGAGCGGGGGGTAAGGATGGGAATGGGGTAAAGGAAGTGAGTGAGCGAGTGGATGGATGATGGATGGGTTAGAGTGGTGCGCAGGAGATATTTAGTATATTGTATGGCTTAAAAGACACTCAATATCCCTTCATCCCTCACGTCCCCTGAAGTGACTGTTCTGCTTTATATTAATGTCTTTTACGGGAATTTAAGTTAACTCAGTATCCTGTCCTGTCTCTCTGTCTTTGGCCCCGTCCCGTCAGCATATTCCCCAACTGTACACCACTCCCGCACTCCGATTCACGTGTGGAAAATTCTGGAGTATTAAGACAGATTCAAAGAAAATGCGCTCGCAGCAACACACCATATGGTAGAAGAAACTTGTTTTTACTCTGTCCTACGTAAGTATAGACTGTGTTCTTATGTTTATTTGATGTCTATTTACATATATTGTTAAGATAATAGCAGCAAACGGGCGAAAAAGGCGTGAAATATATGTTTGCTGGGATAAATCAGCTGAGAACGGCTCAAAAAGCGATTTTTAAGAACCTAGGCAATACTGACGTAGAACAGAGACAAGCAAGTTTCTTCCACCATACGTTGTGTTTCTGCGCGCGCGTTTTCTTTGAGGTCTGCCTTAAAAATCCAGAATTTCCCACACTTGAATCTGAGTGCGTGAGTGGTGTACAGTTTGGGAATATGTGTGTCCCGTCACCCCTTCCCCGTCTCTCTCTGGCCCCGTCCCATCACCCTGTCTCTCTCGGTGGGGCGATGCGGGGCTCGGATTGCCAAGTGACGTCATTAGTTTTTGCCAGAATTTGAGCGCCTGTTGAGTGAGGACCTGAGGAGGTTTCGGCGCCAGTTAACTCCCCCCAGATCATACGGGAAATTTATTAGTTATTTCTTATTTTCATCTGTGCTTTTGGATTATTGTTTGTTTGTGTATATACGGCACATTCCTTTCCTTTACTCACTTGCATTCCTTTGTGGATGACTTAGCAACATTCCGGAAGACGAAGAAAATGAAGAAAAAAAGTAATAATTTCTCCTTAAAAATGTGATTCGTCATACTCTTTCAATGATGTGCACGATTGACAGTTTGTTTTTATGGTATGTGTGCGTTTAAATTCGCACATCGATTCCCTCACCCAACTCTTCAAACTTCCCGTCATGTAAGAAAAAATGAAGGGAAAAAAAAAAATATATATATATGCACGCATCATCAATATATTTTTGTTTTGTTTCATGATATAAAAGACTCTGTTTACGACGGAAGAAAAAAAGTGCCCGCATTTTATTTTATTTTGTAAATTTGTTTATTGATTTATATTTTTTAGAGTTTGGGGTCATCGAGAAGAATGGAAAAAATCATCTGCAAAGTTTGTTATTCTAGCTTTTTTATTTCTATTTTTTCTCTCCCCCTCTCCTTCCTGACTGGATGTTGAGCAGGAGAGGGGACGACTATAGTGGAGAGTTGAGTTTTTGGAGAGTGGATTGGGGGCACTCCTGCTGGGGGCTCGGTGAGGGCGTGGAGGGCGGACGGCGCCATGAGAGTTACTGACTTGAGGGTGTTAATCTCTCTCTCTCTCTCTCTCTCTCTCTCTCTCTCTCTCTCTCTCTCTCTCTCTCTCTCTGTTTTCTCTAGGTCACTTACGCAAACTTGCATTCTCTTCACGTTTAAATGGGGGAAAAATGTTGAAAAAGCGACGTTTTTCCTCCCTTACTAATTTCCAGAATTCTTGTCCTCTAGTTTCTTACTACAGCTGTTGATATTACTTCTTCCTTTTTTTCAGATAATATATATATATATGGTATTTAGTAGTTGTATAGTGGTCGTGTGATACTAGTATTTTGGTTGTGATTAATGGCGGTGGTGATAATGATGGTGGTGATGTCTATAGTGTTGCGATAAGGCGTGGGAGTAATGATCGTTGTGCCCTTTGGTAGGAGTGGTGGTGGTGGTGGTGGTGACGGCGAGTGGTGGAGTGGAAGAGGAGGACGAGGAAGGGGGCGGACGCATGTTTGTATGTGTTGCCGGCGATGAGGTTTAGTAAGTGTAGTCGTCAGAGCTGGTCGAGTCGTACCATCTGAGGGCAGGCAGTAACCTAACCCCTGCAGCTGTACTTTATCCCACGCCCTCTACCTCCCAGCCCTCCCTCCCTTCTCCGTCCTGCCGCAGCCCCACCCACCAGTTGTATACCCCTATGCTCATGATGTGGCGTTCTTGTGCTTACTAGGAGCCTCCAGGTCGTCAGGAGGAAGGGGGAAGGTCATGCGGTAGGATCCAATGTCGAGGTTGATGAAAGTGAGGACTTGATTTGTTTTGATATTTTGTGAGAGTTGACATTTGAAAATAGAGTTGAAATAGAATCTGATATTTGTTTTCGTCACTGATAATTATAGAGGGCTGTGAAAAAAAGGTGTAAGGTGTCTTAAGGTATCATTTACAGGTGAAAGTGAAGTTAGTGACAATACACGTATGTAGTGGTGGAGCCGCTGTTGTCAATGGATGTAGTTGTAATACCTGTGTTGATTCGTGTTTAATGGAGAAATTAATTTAATTGTAAATGATAATGAGAGCGTTGACGTGTATTCTATTATAGAGTAAGTCTCTCTCTCTCTCTCTCTCTCTCTCTCTCTCTCTCTCTCTCTCTCTCTCTCTCTCTCTCTCTCTCTCTCTCTCTCTCTCTCTCTCTCTCTCTCTCTCTCTCTCTCTCTCTCTCTCTCTCTCTTTCGTTTGCTGATGATACTAAGGTAGGTAGGATTATTGGATCACAGTCTGATGTAAACATATTGCAGGGAGACATAGATAAACTTAATGAGTGGGCATTTAAGATGGAATTTAATATTGATAAGTGCAGCGTTATGAATGTTGGTAGAAAGAACTCTGGTAATAGATACACCATGCGCAATGTATCGCTGAAAAGATCAGAAGTGAAAAAGATCTCGGAGTGAGGGTGAGCCCATACCTCCGACCTAGGAAACAATGTATTGAAGCTAGAAATAGAGCTAATAGAGTGTTAGGATTCATTACCAGAAGTGTTAAAAGTAGAACTGCGGAAGTTATTATAAAGCTTTATCTGGCTCTAGTTAGACCTCACCTAGACTATGCGGTTCAGTTTTGGTCTCCATATTACAGGATGGATATAGCCTTGTTAGAAACAGTGCAGAGAAGGATGACCAAAATGATACAAGGAATGCGTAACTTTAGTTATGAGAAGAGATTGAAGTTATTAAAGTTACACTCACTCGAGAGACGCAAAGTAAGGGGCGATCTGATTAAAGTTTTTAAGTGGATAAAGGGACTTAATAAAGGAGAGGTAGGAAAAGTTCTAACGGCTTTTAACCAGGGTAGAACAAGAAGTAATGGATTCAAGCTGGAAGGGCGTAGATTTAGATAAAGGAAATAGGGAAAAACTGGTTTACAAATAGGGTGGTGAATGATTGGAATGGACTCAGTAGACAGGTATATTTATAGTGCGGAGTCATTAGGGAGCTTTAAAGAGGGGCTGGATAGGTTCATGGATGGGGATGAAAGGTGGATGTA
>JACEEZ010024208.1:264429-269429 GCA_016584305.1 Chionoecetes opilio
CTCCGCTTTTCTTCCCATACAAGCGCTAAGATAATGATAGCTATAATGATAATAAGAATGATAGTAATACGTTGATATACGGAGAAGGAAGCTGAAGCGTCAACAAGCGGGAAATATATATATATATATATATATATATATATATATATATATATTATATATATATATATATATATATATATATATATATATATAAGGCGGATGAGGATGAGGCACGAGGGGAAGGAGAGAGCACGAAGGAGGGGGGAGGGTAGGAAGGGAGGGAGGAAGGGCCACAGGATTATCCCAATGGAGTGTTCCCCTTATGACGTCAGGAGTCTACGAGAGAACATTTTGACGTACCCTGATTCGCTCTCCTCTTCCTCTCACTCTTCTTTTTTCTCTTCCCTTCCCCTTATCTGTCACTTTTCCAATCTCTGTCTATCTGTCAGTGCTTACCCTGATACCCTCTTTCTTCCCTCCTATTGTGTTTATTTTCCCAATATCCTACTATAGTCCTGAGTCGCCATCCTTGCCTTCTCCGTATATATACATACTTTCCTAACCCCGTAATCCCCTTTCCTCTCAATGCTGTCTTCCTACCTTACTCGTCTAGGATATACCGGTATATCTATCTATTTTTAGGTATGGAATTTCTCCTTATCATTTCACACTGCTATTCTCGTATTTCTATTTTTTCCTTTTATCCATCTCATGTATTTCCATATCTCTCTTTTTTTATCCTTCTCACATTCTCCCTCCGTCCTTTACATCATTTTCCCTCTTTCTATATTCCTGGTGGCACTGTTGTTCCTCACATGCTACCCTGCATTCACCTCATTCCGAGCATCCCCGCACGCACTTCCCTCCTCAGAATAGTATCTCTAGGGAGCCATAAATAACACGTTAACTTCAAAAGAAAAGCAAAGAGGGTTGAAAAATATCTATTGTATACATAGAGAATCGAATAGGGATTAATGCTAACGTATAGTAAGGCCGGCCGATCGTATAGATTATCTTAGCTACAGGAATAAGTTTGTATTTCATGTCTAGTTATCTCCTGGGTGCCCTCGGATTGTGGTTGTGGTATTGGCGGTGCGAGTGATGGTAGTGCTGATCATGGTAATGGTGGTGGTGGTAGTGGTGGGTGTGGGGAGGAGGAGGGGGAGGGGGGGATAAGGGTCAAGGGAAGGGGAGGGGTAATGCAATTTAAGAGTAGGAAATACGCTTCATATGTATATGTACCCTTGTGTTGCCCCTCTCTCTCTCTTTTTCTCTCTCACACGCACGCACGCACACACACACACACACGCACACGCACACGCACACGCACACACACACACACAACACACACACACACACACACACACACACACACACACACACACTCACACACTCACTCACACTCACTCACTCACTCACTCACTCACTCACTCACTCATCACCACACACCACACACACCACACCACACACACACACCACACACACACACACACACACACACACACACACACACACACACACACACACACACACACACACACACAAGAACATCAGAAAGCTACAAGAGGCCGATAGACCTATATAAGCGTGGTATAGTTCTGTAACTAATATCCGTATCTTACTTACATCCACCAGTCATCCCTGTCCATATATATGCCTAATCATCTTCATAATTTTCCAATCATCTCCGCACTAACCACCTGAAACTGAGTATATTCCAATAATCTACATAACCCTATTTGTAAACAATTTATATATCTATCTTTTTTATATACATTTGTCTAGTTTGAGTATGTTACTTCTAAGCTTATCCCGATTACTACCTATCATTATTCTGCCTACATTTCCTTTATTAAATCCCTTCAGCCACATTATAGACTTCCATAAGATAGCCTCTATACTCCTCGCCCTTCTAATGAGTACATTCAAAAGCTTCAATCTCCTCTCGTAGTTGAAATTGCGTATACCCTGATCAATTTCGTTATTGTATGCCCATCTGTATTCACGAGAGGAGATTGAAACTTTTGAATTTACACACACACACACACACACACACACACACACACACACACACACACACACACACACACACACACACACACATATTTCACGTATTATCTATCTGTATTATCTTTCACGTATTTAGATCTGTCAGTCTCTCTATCTGTTTATCTCTACGGACGAAGGCGGAAGTCATTGGTTATGTCTGACGGGATGGCGGTCGTGGTGGCTATGGCGACGTGGTGGTGGCGGCGACCCAGGGAGGGAGAGAGGAAGGGAGGAACAGGTGATAGGGAGGGGAGGCAGGTGGGAGAGAGGGAGGATCCTGTTGCCTGAAGCAGATGTGTTCGGGAAAACAGGTGTTTGAGAAGAATATAGAAAAGTGTGTCGGGTCATGGAGTTCTCCTCTCTCTCTCTCTCTCTCTCTCTCTCTCTCTCTCTCTCTCTCTCTCTCTCTCTCTCTCTCTCTCTCTCTCTCTCTCTCTCTCTCTCTCTCTCTCTCTCTCTCTCTCAAAAGTTACCGTAAACAGCATTACAATTTTTCTAGTATTCTCTCTTTCTCTTCTCTCTCAAAGGTTACCGTATACAGCATTAAAGTTTTTCTAGTATTCTCTCTCTCTCTCTCTCTCTCTCTCTCTCTCTCTCCTCTCCCTCTCTCTCCTCTCCTCTCTCTCTCTCTCTCTCTCTCTCTCTCTCTCTCTCTCTCTCTCTCTCCTCTCTCTCTCTCTCTCCTCTCTCCCCACACACACCACCCACACCCCACCCACCCCCCCCCACCCCACCCCACCTTACCCCACACCACACAACACACAACACACACAACACACACAACACACACAACACACACATACACACACATACACATGAGGGGTACTCCGTAGTGTAGGGTTAGCACGCTCAGCTTACAACCGAGAAGTCCCGCGTTCGATCCCCGGGCGGAGCGGAAATAGATGGGCTGTTTCCTTAAAAAACCCGAGCCCCTGTCCACCCAGCAGTGAATGGGTACCGGGTGGTAGCCGGGGGTTTGTGACCTGCCTCCCGGGGTGGTGGTGGTTTCGGCCAACACTAAATGCTATGGATGAATGATAATATAATGAAGAAGATATGGAGACGGGGCCATACGAGTGTAGCTCAGGCCCTGTAAAGTACAATTAGATGAATACAACTAGATGAATACACACACACACACACACACACACACACACACACACACACACACACACACACACACACACACACACACACACACACACACACACACACACACACACACACACACACACACACATACATACATACATACATACATACATACATACATACATACATACATATATACACACACACACATACATACATGTATACTATCTCTCCACACACCTGCCTACCTGACTATCCACCACTCCCTCATCATTACCTGTGGTCGTTCACCCCTCCATCACCCCCTCCACATAGACAATTCCCCTGACGTGGCCTTGACAAGGTCGTTTACCCGCACCACCACCTCTGTCACCACCAGCAGTTACCATTATATATATAATCAACATTTGAATGTTTTTAGTATAGGTAGATTCAAAGACTACTGTATAGAGTAGTCTTTGGTAGATTAAATTGGTTGATTGGTTGATTGGTTGGTTGATTTTACGTCATTTACGTATCGAAGCGGTCGTTATGATAGTAGTCAAGAAATGTCACCACTTTGAAATCCAGCATCACACAACAAACAATACTATACTAATCTTACAGTGTATCAATTTGTCACACATATAATAAAAAAACCAAGGTCATTAAAGTTCATGATCACTCAGGCATGGAAAATAAAAAAAATAAAAATAAAAAATAATAATAATAATAAATAATAATAATAAAAATAATAATAATAATAAAAATAATAATAATAATAATAATAATAAAAATAATAATAATAATAATAAAAAAAAAAAAAAAAATACAGGTCTTTAAAGTTCATGATCACCCAGGCATAGAAGGTACAGATCTATATTCTGTTTTGCATGTCACTATGGCGGGCTGGAATGCAAAGGTTACTACACAGGACATCAAAACAAGAACATAAGTTTATACATCTAACAGTTATGCTTAAAACGACCTGCCAACAAACAAGGTAGTAGTGGTAGTAATATAAATGTGTAAGCGTGGATATTGGGCTTAAGAGGCAGTAGGTGGTGTTAGTATTAGTAGTAATAGTAGCAATAGCAGTAGTACGAGTAATAGCAGCAACAGTAGCGATAAGTAAAGTTAGCATCTAAGTTATGATAAGCAGACCAGGTATAATGATGCTGATGTACAAACGCAGACATGACGACAGATTTAACTGCTTCCACACTGGTCTCTCCTTCCTTCCTCTGCTTCCCTCTCATCTTCCACATCCGTCATCTGCACTCCACACACTCCTCCTTCAAAGCTCACTTCACCATCACCATATATCTAATTCCCCTCCACATCACCTCACCTTTCTCCGTTCGTTCCACTATTCCACCACCCCACCTCCCTTCCGTTACTCCATTATTCTCACTCCCGCGTCTTCCCATTCTGTGTCAAGTCTTCAGTTCACCTTCTGTTCACTCCACAACATCACCACCACTACCACATCCCCCTTGCTACCTGTCTGTCTGTCTGTCTCTGTCTGTCTTTCTGTCTTCCCGGACGTTACCTGGGCGGCTCAGGTGGCTCAGGTGTTTATGGTGGTAATGACCAGTAATTACCTGTGGCGGGACTTCCCCCTCCTTTAATTAGAAGGTGGCGGCAGGTGGCGGGCAACGTTTCCCTACATATTTGAAGTCTTGTATTTTTTTTGCTGCTTATGCTCATTGGTGGCTTTTTGGGTACGTCGGACTGGATACTTTGCTTTTAGTTTGTTTGGTTGTGACATGATGTGCCCCGCTTTGTTGTTTTTTTCTTTCTTTCTGCATGTGCGTACAAACAGAAGCTCTTCACTCAGTTAAATTTTTTCAGTTAATTTAAATGTATTTTTTTTGCTGCTTATGCTCATTGGTGGC
>JACEEZ010024208.1:274429-279429 GCA_016584305.1 Chionoecetes opilio
ACTTAGAACGTGCTCTCACACCTCCACCCTAACTTAGCAGCCTCTTAGGGGGGGTGGTGAGGGATGCGGGAAAGGTATGGAAAAAAGGGAGTTACATTGTTGGGGTGGTAAGGATATGGCAGGGATAAGGATAAGGGTACTGTAGTTTCTTAAGAATAAAACGGGTCTTTCTTCTTAGGTATTTGATGGACCTTTAAACCTTTTTTGTGTAGGTGATGTGGCGTAGTTAATGGGGGAGGGGGGGGTGGACGAAAGGGAAGGAGGTCCAGGGATAGAGATGAAGAACCATGAAAAGGATAAGCAGGAGGTGCAAGGGAGGTTTAGATATGTACGAATGGGGTGTTGAGGAAGGCGTAGAGGTGGTGGGTGTGAGTGAGCAGACGTTAGGAAGATCAGGAGGAAGGATGAGACGAAACTATTATTGCAAGGATGGAGAGAGAGAGAGAGAGAGAGTGTATGTATGTATGTATATGTATTTCCCCGTCTCATTTAAGGAAATAAGCTAAAAATTGAATATAAAGGAATTTATAGTATGAGGGAAATTTTTATACATTTATTTTTGTTAGGTGTGTGTGTGTGTGTGTGTGTGTGTGTGTGTGTGTGTGTGTGAAGAAGTTTACGTAGACCGTAGGAGAATACATTTAATTTTGATTGTGTGTGTGTGTGCGTGTGTGTGTGTGTGTGAGATAGTGTGTGTGTGTGTGTGTGTGTGTGATAGTGTGTGTGTGTGTGTGTGTGTGTGAAGAAGTATGCGTAGACAGTAGGAGACTACATTTATTTTGTATAGGTGTGTGTGCGTGCGTGCGTGCCTGCGTGCGCGCGCGAGCGAGCGAGCGAAGAGGTATGCGTAGAGTGTAGACCGTAGGAGAGAGGGCTGGGAGGCAGGCAAGTTTATAGAGGAGGAGGAGGAGGAGGAGGCCGGCATATGACGCAGAAGGAGGAAGAGGCGGTGGTGTTGACGTGGCATGAGGGAGGGACTGGATACGTGTGGGATACATTTTTGGCTTCCCCCCCTCCTCCTTCCCTCATCCTTCCCCTCTCCTTATATCCCTGTCCTTCCTCATCGCCTCATTCCCATCCTTCTTCACTCATGCCACTCACTTCCTTTCTTTCCTTCACTCACGCACACTCACACACCGCCTGAACGACCGGTGGGTTAGAGCATCCGGCACCATTCTGTGGTCCGGCGTTCGATCACCGGGCCCCGTTCATTCCCTGGGATTTTTCCACTGAGCAACTGGGGCGGTTACTGTCTCGCTTGAACAAGGGGAGGGGTGTGTGTGGTGTGTAAGGTCCCAGCATTACCTAAAGATCGGTAATAATGACCTCCAAACTCGCAGCGGCAGGGTGAAACTGGATATCGCGAGTCTGACTGGCGTGGACAAGACCATGGGTGAATGACACTCCTTCCTTCTCCCCCTTGTCCTTCTCTTCCTTCTCTCTTCCTCTTTCCTCATTTTTCACATCCCTCATCACTCCCATTAGGAAAACATCATCACCACAAGCTTTCCATTACCGCGTTCCTCTCTCTCTCTCTCTCTCTCTCTCTCTCTCTCTCTCTCTCTCTCTCTCTCTCTCTCTCTCTCTCTGGCCAAATGAAAATGAGTGGAAGAAAAATTATTAAGTCCATGATAACGATGATGTCATTCTTGATGATGATGCGAGGAGGAGGAAGGGCAAGAAGACATTCCAAGGGCAGAGGCATAAAGGGGAAAGAAGGTATTATAGAATGTAAATGGAAGAAAATAAATTCAGAGAAGGATGAAGATGGTAGTGGTGGTGGCGATGAGGCATAGTGAGGGCGTATGCAAGGTGTTAAACAGCTGACTTGGTGAGGGTATCTCTCTCTCTCTCTCGCTCTCTCTCTCTCTCTCTCTCTCTCTCTCTCTCTCTCTCTCTCTCTCTCTCTCTCTCTCTCTCTCTCTCTCTCTCTCTCTCTCTCTCTCTCTCTTGAGTGTTCCTCGCTTAGTTGTGTATTTTATGGAGTGAAACACATTGACGTTGGTGGAAGAAACTACCAAGAGATGTTGCAAGAAGAGAGAAAGAAAGAGAGAGAGAGAGAGAGAGAGAGAGAGAGAGAGAGAGAGAGAGAGAGAGAGAGAGAGAGAGAGAGAGAGAGTTGCTGAGTGACGGACAGTGACAGGCATGGAAACAGGAGAAATCGTCGGGTTGGTTGACAACATTCCGACACAAAACAGACCCTAATTTTGACACTTAACATGCCCCAGAGATATTACTATGAACTTTATTTTGTACGTTATGATAGTAGAGAGTTCATTGCAAGATAGACGTTGAAATCGTGAAAATTGCAATTGTAATTCCTAGTGACAGTCCCCTCGAACCTTGAGAGAGAAAAAAATCTATTGCGTTGGCATAATAAGTGTATGTCTACATTTTTTCTCGGGGAGGATGTGCTTAATATCCTTCATGAGTGTCCACGTTAGCTGAATGTGCTTGATCGGCGGTCGTCTGCCCTCGTATAATGCTCGGTCAGGGGCGCGTTCAGCTGTTCACGATCAAGGAGGTTCTTGTTTGGCCCTTTTTCATATTTGATCGTCTGAGGTTATCAGGTGCGCTTCTGGGATCATTCTAGGAAAACCTTGACATTCAAACCTGCATTTTTCAGGTTGTGTGTGTGTGTGTGTGTTGTGTTTGTGTGTGTGTGTGTATGTGTATGTGTATGTGTGTGTGTGTGTGTGTGTGTGTGTGTTTTAGGTTTCGTAAATTCCATTGGTGAGTTTAGTTTGAGAAGTTTGGATAGCAGTGTAGTGTGCGGACGGTGGTGGCTTTTAACTGTATGGGGCACATTCCTTCACCTAGAAGCCTGAATCTGCTATTTATCTTGCCCGTGGTGGGCTTTACGTCCCGTGTAACTCACCAGCGTACCCTGTTATATGACTGTGCGTGCGTCCAGCCACTACTGTATGACCGTGCGTGTGTGTTTAACGTCCTGTATGTGTAATGTACGGGTGATTGTGTGTGTGCGTGTGAGGACGGTCTTGTGTGTGTGTGTGTGTGTGGTGTGTGACAGGTTGTTTTAGCTGAGGCCTGAAGTGTTGTTACACCTTAGTTGTGGCGGCGTGTGGCAACCCATCCCGCGAGAACATCCTTCGCCGTTCCTCCCGCCTGTTCCTCCCGCCACACCAGCAAGTGTCAGTCTGGGTTACCAATGCTCGCTTTCTTTTAAGATATTTCCTAAATTCCGACATTTTTTTGATCTCCCACATCATTTCTCATGGAGGCAAATCTGTATTGTGTTATTTTTTCTAGTTTTACTTTAATAGAGAAGTTTTGATTGTGTTGTCATTTCAATTTCTAGCGTAGGTTTCCAAGTGTTTACGGACGTACTACGTGGGCGTGTGTATGTAGTGGATGTGGGTGACGGGAATAGGGTTGTTTTAGTGACTAAGTAGTAACTGTACAACATAGCGGTATTGTGGTGGTGGTGGTGGTGGTTAGTGGAGGTGGGAGTGAGGATTGTAGGGGTAGAGGGGGTAGGTGACCAGTCCTACACCACCATCACCACAACTACCCCTACCTCAGCATCCACCCTGAGTCACTAGGCCATCATAACTCTCCGTCATCAGTTACCACCACCACCGCTTCGAGATATTGGTCCACTTTGATAGGATTGTAAAGACTAAACTTATCAAATTTTAGCACTTGACTTGCTTGTCTCTCTCTCTCTCTCTCTCTCTCTCTCTCTCTCTCTCTCTCTCTCTCTCTCTCTCTCTCTCTCTCTCTCTCTCTCTCTCTCTCTCTCTCTCTCTCTCTCTCTCTCTCTCTCTCTCTCTCTCTCATTTCAATCGCTGGTGCATTGAAATAAATTATAATGAATACGATTTATATTTTACGATTAATACGAAATAATAATAGTTTTGCTCTCTCTCTCTGAAGCTAACCTCTCTCCTCTCATCTTTTTGTTTTCGGTCTCCGTATTAAATTGAAGTGAGTGAGAAAGAATGGCGCAAAATCTTTTCCCTCAAGTAGAGAAAAATGGCTTTATTTTGCTATATCTTTGCTTTGTTAGTATTGAATTACCGTCAGTTATGTACAGTTGTAATTTTTTTTGTCAAATGAGAAAGAAAAGGATTCCTCTTCCGGTATCCAGACTCTCTCTCTCTCTCTCTCTCTCTCTCTCTCTCTCTCTCTCTCTCTCTCTCTCTCTCTCTCTCTCTCTCTCTCTCTCTCTCCAGAAAAGGATTAGACTGAAAAGAAGACATTTCAAGGTAACTCTAAGACCTTTACAAACTCTTCCGTCTTTTCTCCCCTCCCTCCCTCAGCCGTCTCCCCACTCTTCACCTCCTTCCCTTTTGCCTGAGAACGAACGTGGAGGGGAGGAGGAACATTGGGCCGTGCAGAGGTATAATCCTGGCAGATTAGTGAATGCCGTCCGTGGGATTGGAGTGTGGGATTGGTAGACAGGCTGGCGCAGGTGGTGGTGATGATGATAGAGGCGAAGGAAAAATGAGACTATGTTTGTAAGACTGAGTGTAGCTTCCTTCCTTGCCTTTTATTGATTCTCTCTCTCTCTCTCTCTCTCTCTCTCTCTCTCTCTCTCTCTCTCTCTCTCTCTCTCTCTCTCTCTCTCTCTCTCTCTCTCTCTCTCTCGTAGCAGGGTGTTGATTATACATGCCTGCTGACCACCTGTAGGACGACACTTGTTGATGGATAACACCTGCTTTGGGTTTACACCACCACCACCACCTCCATCAATCAGAAGTTGTTATGTATAATCATCCGCGAATAGCAGTCAGATGTGGCGTTTTTTCACTAGTAATTGAATGAAAGGTGTTTGATAGCTGAAAAATAATGATTAACGTTAATAAAGAAATCTGTTGTCTAATATGAGGGGTTGATCAGTCATTGTAATAGTAATGCGAGGAATGAAAGTGCATGTGAAAGTGTGTGTGTGTGTGTGTGTGTGTGTGTGTGTGTGTGTGTTGTCACCATTGTTTCCCCTCACTCATTGCCTGAGAGAGAGAGCGTGAGAGAGAGAG
>JACEEZ010024208.1:294429-314429 GCA_016584305.1 Chionoecetes opilio
ACTATCAACAAGTGGGCAGATGACTGAGAGGGGGTGGAGGGGTGGGTCTTAGCAGAGGAGAGGGGGACATAGATGTATATATTTAGCAGGCCGCGCCCTCTGTTGCTGTGCATTGAGGACCCTTCATCCACGCCCACACGACGCCCATAGTCTGCACACACTTTGCCCCATATCCAGACCGGACCAGACGCCAAAACCCCATGCACCATCTCGACTGTCATTCCACCAAGCCCACAATACAGCCCTCTAATCACGCCTCAATGCCTCTCTTCGACACCTCCTTTGCCATAGTTTTTATGCTGCTTATCACGACCCCTCGCCCCACCCACATTTCGGTTGCATACCAGTGCTACCACCCAGACGAGAGAGAGAGAGAGAGAGAGAGAGAGAGAGAGAGAGAGAGAGAGAGAGAGAGAGAGAGAGAGAGAGAGAGAGAGAGAGAGAGAGAGAGAGAGAGAGAGAGAGAGAGAGAGCTACATTGTAACATCATCCTTAGCCCTGACCAACTTGAACACCTTATTATTATTTTTTTTTAAATAATTTTTTTTAAACATTTTTGTGCCTATAGCGCCTGTAGGCAGTGGTGACCCAGGGCTCGGATGGTAGGCTCTGGAAGTTCACTTGAGGGCTCTGATGGTTGGACCGAGCCCGTGGTGGCGCAGGCAGGATTCTTATAGTGACGCCTGTGATTAGAGGCTCATGCCGCCCCCCTGTGTCCTCCGATGCACTCGCAATCGAAGGTAGAGTTGATGGACAGGGCATGTGGGTGTTCTTAGGTCACTCGACGGTGCAGAAAGGTTTTGGTTTTCTTCGGGGATCGAACTCGGGTCACCGAGAACGCCAGTCGGAGACGCTAACCACTCCGCTACCGCCTCTATTACTAGTATTACGTCCACGCGAGCACAACAAGAACAGAACGCGTATCGTACAATAACAACAGTGTTTGTCATAAATGTGTGACTGTGTGTGTGTGTGTTATTCACCCATGGTCTTGTCCACGCGAGTCGGACTCGCGATCGCCAGTTTCACCCTCCCGGTGCGAACATGAAGGTAATTATTACCAATTTTTGGGTAATGCCGGGACCCCACACGCCACACACCCCCACACGCCACACACCCTCACACGCCACACACCCTCACACGCCACACACCCTCACACGCCACACACCCTCACACGCCACACACCCTCACACGCCACACACCCTCACACGCCACACACCCTCACACGCCACACACCCTCACACGCCACACACCCTCACACGCCACACACCCTCATCCCGTTTCTCAAGGGGACACTAACCGCCCGAATTTGTCAGTGAAAAATCCCCGGGAGCAGTGTTGATTCGAACCGGCTACCACAGAATGGCAGGCCAACGCGCTACTCACTTGACCATCGTGGCTTTGTGTGTGTGTATTCACCCACGGTCTTGCCCATGCCTTGTCTTGCCTCATGTCTTGCCCATACCAGTTTTACCAGGATTAATAGATAGTCTGTTGATCCTGAGTTTTACCTTCCCGGAAAGCGCTTAGAGCTCGTAGTAATCATGATAATAATTATAATAATTTAATTTTGCCCGAAGGCATAGACAGCAAGAAAAAACCCCCACATAATACAGTAATGACCGAGCTTTGGGTAATGCTGAGACTTTACACATCCCCTCCTTTTGCTCAAGGGGGACAGTAACCGCCCACATTTATCAGTGAAAAATCTCCGGGAGCAAGCGGGGATCGAACGCGCGCGGGCTTGTGTAATGTGTGTGTGTGTTATTGAAAGGCTCGACTTTGATGCTTAGATATTATTGATTAGTGACTGCTATATCTAAATTTAATATGAGCAGATAGAAATACGCATTATATGTACGTATATATAGGTAAGTGGAAAGTTTTCACTTGTTGCACCTACTACTTTTTTTTAACGTTTGAAAGGACTGGCCAAGAGCCAAAAAAAAGGAACAAAAATCCCGCCCAAGATGCCAGTTCGTATAAAGAAAGTAAGAGATTGTAGAAAGAGGGGTGGGCCAATTTAGTTCGGGAGTTGTCTTGACACTGCTCTCATGTTAAAATCTAGGTCGTAGGAAGATTGAAAACTAGAAGCAGGAAGAGAGTAACAGAGTCTACCAATGAAAGGGATGAAAGAGTTAAGATACTGGTTAACTTTTGGATTAGTAATAGACAGAATAGGGATAAGAATGAGTAGAAAGTCTTGTGCATTGAGACCGCGGGAGGGGGACTGCATGAAGTTCAGAAGTTCAGAAGAGCAGTGAACATGAAAAAAGAAGAAGATAGCAAGAGAGCAACATTGCTTCAACTTCAATTCAAGCAACAACTTATATGATGACATTAAAACTCACGCCTCGCTAGAGTTAACATGATCCATGATATAGATACACATTTATTACTGTATTTATTTTTTAATAACTCATGTCTTATTAATGAGTGGGAGTCTCGTCAGCATCTTTATTCGTTATAATTAAGTAAGTAAATATCTATTCATTTATGTATTTTATCTCAGTTATCTTCCTTATGAGTATTTGTCTACCTAATTATCTATCTATCTCGTATCTATTTATATCCTAATTTAACTATATATCTATCTATTTACTTATTTATATCCTAATTTAACTATATATCTATCTATTTACTTATTTATATCCTAATTAACTATCAATCTATTTATATTTCAATTAAACTATCTATCTATCTATTTATATCCCAATTAAACTATTTATCTAAAAAATAATAACTCTACTTCGCCACTAACAGCTTTTATAACTTAATGAGCATCTAAGTCTGACCCTTTTATCCCATTCAAACCTAAACTTAAGCTTGGCCCAATGACCCAACCTCGTCATTTAACCTAAACTTGACCTAGGTCCTCTCTAAAGTCTAAACCAATGTTAGTAAGAGCATTAGGGCGTAATGTGAACCTAACGTAACAAAACCATAACCTAACCTAAGCTAATTTTGGCTAGCATCAAAAACACACACACAGTAATATGCAACACATTTACGATCGCAGTTTCACTCGTATTCCTTTCATCGGATAATTTTGTGTTGGTCTCGTTTCTCCGTAAGAATCAATCGTTGCAGTGTCTTCATGTAGCCTTCCTTGAACTCCCCAGTCCTATGTCGCGGCAGGAAAGTTGTGGATACATCAAGGACGCATAAACAAGCACAATCGGTCTTTCCGTGGAAGACATTTATATAAAGTTTTTTTTTTCTCAACTCAAAGAGAAAAAGAAGAAGGAAGCAATGAAATTTTGGAATATGTGGCTTGTGATGCAAATTTGACTTATTTTTATTAAGATCCTTGTCAAAAATTACTTTAAAATTTGTTTTCTAATGTTTATCTGAAAATCGACATGATTAGGGAACTTCTTATATACATATATACATATACACACCTTGTCATTTAAACCCTGCAGGCAAATGAAAATTTAAAACGACAAGGAGTACGAGAAAAATGACAAGAAAGAAGGAGACGAGATAGAAGGGAAAGTACTATCGTCTACTACATTAAAAAAAAAAAAAATTCTGTTATAGGCGTACGTGGTGGTAGCTGTTGTGTGTGCGTGTGTGTGTTGGGTGTGTGTGTGTGGTGTGTGTGCGTGGTGTGTGTGTGTGGTGTGTGTGTGTGTGTGTGGTGTGGTGTGTGTGTGGTGTGGTGTGTGTGTGGTTGTGGTGTGTCGGAAATAACTCTATCCAGTGGTTTTGTTGTGAGTGGAGGGGGGTGAGGTGGGGGTTGTTTCTGGCCTTCCCCACATCAACAGTTTTATCAGCCTACTCCTCCCATCCCTCGGTCTCTCTCTCTCTCTCTCTTGGTCTCTTGTCTTCTCGTTCTCTCTTCTGTCTCTTCTCTCTTTCTTCGTCTGTCTTTTTCTTGCTGTTCTCTGTCTTCTCTCTCTGCTCTCTCCCCCCCCCTGGTGTTAAGTATACATCATTAATTTAGAGCGAGGAGGGCTCAATGATCTCGACTTCTACCCGTAGTAGTAGTAGTAGTAGTAGTAGTAGTAGTAGTAGTAGTAGTAGTAGCACCACCACTCCTAATATATTGCTTCTACTACTATTAATAATAAAGATAATGATAATAATAATAATATTTCTGCTGCTTCTAGTGCTACATGTTTGTCCCCTTGTGACGCAGATTGAGAGTTGTTATCGTAATCGTGATGATAGGAGGCTCATTTTTGGACTCTTGGGCTGAGTGGCGACTGACGCTAATCAGAAGTTTAGCTCATGTAAATATTATGTTTATTGTTAAGGAACCGAAAAGAATACGTTCAAAATTGTATTATTGTGGTTGATTTTATTTTTTTATTTTTTTATTTTTTTATAAAGATTAGGATTACTGGTTTTTTACGCGTATTAAATTTCATGGTCTTCAGTGGTGATTTGTTTTTCGCGTTTGATACAACCTCCGTGGTCGTCCTTTAGTTAGCGGTTATTGGTTGTTGCTACACTACTTGATTACACTTCGGTGAGGGATTGATTACACTTGGTTACACTGTACGTAGTGTGAGGTGTAGACAAGCTAAGTGGAGAAAAAAAAAATTGATTGTGAAATATACGTGGCTGTGGTAATGGCCTGTCGTTGTTTGGTCTGTCAGCACCTAAAACAGCCGGTTAGTCAGCACCTAAAACAGCCGGTCAGTCAGCACCTAAAACAGCCGGTCCGTCAGCACCTAAAACAGCCGGTCAGTCAGCACCTAAAACAGCCGGTCCGTCAGCACCTAAACAGCCGGTCAGTCGCACCTAAAACAGCGTCTGTCAGCACCTAAAACAGCCGGTCTGTCAGCACCTAAACAGCCGTCAGTCAGCACCTAAAACAGCCGGTCAGTCAGCACCTAAAACAGCCGGTCAGTCAGCACTAAAACAGCCGGTCAGTCAGCACCTAAAACAGCCGGTCAGTCAACACCTAAAACAGTCGGTCAGTCAGCACCTAAAACAGCCGGTCAGTCAGCACCTAAAACAGCCGGTCAGTCAGCACCTAAAACAGCCGGTCAGTCAGCACCTAAAACAGCCGGTCAGTCAGCACCTAAAACAGCCGGTCAGTCAGCACCTAAAACAGCCGGTCAGTCAGCACCTAAAACAGCCGGTTAGTCAGCACCTAAAACAGCCGGTCAGTCAGCACCTAAAACAGCCGGTCAGTCAGCACCTAAAACAGCCGGTCAGTCAGCACCTAAAACAGCCGGTCAGTCAGCGCCTAAAACAGCCGGTCAGTCAGCACCTAAAACAGCCGGTTAGTCAGCACCTAAAACAGCCGGTTAGTCAGCACCTAAAACCCGGTCAGTCAGCACCTAAAAAGCCGGTCAGTCAATTAAAGGGCTTTTATATATATATAAAATAAGGTATTCAGTCCATCTACGGCTATGGTATTCATTGCGCGGATCGCGGTCACGCCATATGTGCCTTTTATAAAATGATATTGATAAGGCTAGTAATTATAATGATGGTAATAATAATGAAAATGCTAGTTATTATCACTAGTACTTAAAAAATGATAAGGCAATATTTGTTATTAGTTACATTACTCAGTATTTCGCAAGGCTTGATTTGCAATATACATAAACTGCCATGAAGTACCGGTCTAGGGGTGACAGACGAGCAGTGGGCACAGCACCCGCTTCGCACTGGCTAATGTTGCTCTTCATTACATACCAGTAACAATATGATAAGTTACACACTATATATTATTATTACCATGTCTTATCTTTATTGATTACTATATACGCCAGCAATATAGTACATTTTAATGCACTCTACATTTTAATGAGTCATGTTATCTTATGGTAGGTGCTCCGTAAATGTGTTCTATTGAAGTGGCTCCCTTTAAAAAATCAGTCAATAGCACTGATCTATACAATCAGTGCACGCGAGGAATGGACCGACTGACTGAATAACTGATTAGCCGTTGACTGACTCATCATTTACGAACTTGACTGACTAGATAGACAATGCATTATCTCTCTGTATATATATATTATAGATTTGTTTATTTTTCTACATATCGCCTATAGCGCCTGTAGGCAGTATCACCACCAGGGCTCGGGTGGTAGGCCCTGGGGATATTTTAGGGCCATGGTGGCTGGCTGTCGCCCGTGGTGGCGCAGACAGGATTTTTATAGTGGCGCCTGTGATTAGAGGCTCATGCCACCCCCACAGTCTAATACTGTGGCCACCCCCTTGTGTCCTCCGATGCACTCGCAATCGAAGGTAGAGTTTATGGGCGGCATGGGGGTGATTTTTGGCCACTCGACGGTTGCAGAAATATCTTAGCACCCCTCGGGGATCGAACTACAAACATTCAGTTGTGTTAATATATTTTGTAATTTCATTATCTTTATTTTCTGTTGTTTTCTCCTCTCCTCTTCTGGATGTGAGTTGTGACGGTCTCTCCAGCCACAAGATAAGAAAAAATAAGTTTTCTGGCAGGACCATAGTGTTTCCACGCCATGATTGAGAGAAAGAATTCCCTCAAACCTGTGTCGCTAAGAGCTGAAAAACAACTCATCGAACTAGTTTATATATTTTTTCTATATCATTTGTGAGGTTTTTCGTCAAGAGTAAACATAAGGAATGTTTTGGTGTTCTGTTTTTAGTGGGTTTTTTTTATCAATTGATAAGTGTTTGATTTTTTTATGTTGAAGTTTGAGGATTAATACTGATACGTAAAAAGTGTGATTGATAAAAACATTTTTTAGCATTGTATAGTTTCATGTGTGTGTGTGTGTGTGTGTGTGTGTGTGTGTGTGTGTATGTGCGACTGGTGTGTGTGTTAATTTATTAGTGTGTATGTGTGTGTGTTAGTGACTAGAAAGGAGAGAGAAGACAAAGCGAGTGAATTAATATTACAGGAAGAGGGAGTAGAGAGAGAGAGAGAGAGAGAGAGAGAGAGAGTATATTTGTGTGTGTGTAGAGAGACAGTAAATGGGGAAGGAATGGGAGATGAATTTTCGGTAGTACAGTATTACGTTCTGGTAAAAATGACGAAAAGAAAAAACCTTTGGTCTTGCCGCGTTGTTTGAACGGATATACTATAACAGACATCAGATAATAGGTTGTGGGCAAAGGGGCAGTTGTGGAGAAGAAATAGCGGAAGGTAAGGAGGGGAAGATTGGGGTGGCAGCACGGTGGAGGGGCTGAAACGATGATGGATGGGAAGAAGATGGAACTACAGATAGGAATTTAGTAGATAAAGGAAGGGGAATGACGAGGTAAAGGAGACAAATATATGGAAGGGATGAAACAGGTCAAATGGGTAAGAAATGAAGAAGAGAAGGAATGACGAGGGAAAAGAAAGAAGGGTATGCACACTCAGAAATGGGGGGTATATTAAGGGTAGAATTGTTACATCGCACCATCACTACCCTTTTTATACCCTATGTCCAGGCTGGAGGGTAGATGCTGCTGATTATACCCTTCATCTACCCTTTATCTACCCTTTTTAGACGAGAGGGATGAGAAAGGGTATATTTGGGGTTTGAAAAGGGTATATTTAGGGTTGCAAAAGGGTATATTTGTAAGGATAGCAGTATTTCATCACTATAAACACCCTTTTCTACTTTCCTACCCTTTTTTTCTAAGAGTGTGGGAAGGAGAAAGAGGACAGAAAAGGAAGGTGTCCATGAGTTAGTTACCAGAAGAGGAAGTTGGAAAGGGAAAGATACAGCTAAAATACGAAACATGAGGGAAGGGATAGAGCACCTGGGAGCTATATACATTTGTCCATTCCCATCACTTGTCAACACTGTCCTCACCCCACCCTTACCCACCTTGTTATCTCTGTCGGTATCCTTGTCAGTCTGTTAGGGGAAGGGGGAGGAGATAGCGAGGTAGAGAGGGAGAGAGAGAAGCAGCCAATAAGGAAGTTGTACGATACGAGGGAGATGTAAGTATGAACAAAGTGGATGATTATATTCAAATGACTTCTGGCATGAGATCGTAAGTTCACTGTTTGATAAGGAAACCGCTCGGGCCCTCACCCTTCGTCTCCCTCCTCCTCTCCCTCTTGTTGCCTGTCTCACACACACTCATGATGATTATTCTTGGTCGATTTGGTGAATGAATATACGCCTGAATTTGTGATTTAAGTTTTTTTTTCGAGGGAGAATGCAGGGTTGTGTGTCCCCCGAAAGGAAACTAACAACAGGATGTATATACTGTACACGTAGATGACGGCGAACACAAATTTATTCATGTATATTTGTTTATAATTTTTGTTTAGCTAATACTGGTAAAGAAGAGGGTGATAACATGCGACCGGACACGTTTTACATGGAGAATATCAATAGAAGCGTAATTTCATCAGCTTTTCATTGATATATTTTGTTTTCTGATCAATGAATTAGAACCATGCATAAATTAGCGTTAACTAAATAAATAACATCATGAAATCGGGTAATTTATCCCGATTGATGAGGTTATTTATTTAGTTAACGCTAATTTATGCATGGTTCTAATTCATTTATCAGAAAACAAAATATATCAATGAAAAGCTAATGAAATTCCGCTTCTATTGATATTCTCCATGTAAAACGTTTTCTCGCAAATGATTAAATGGCGAGGAGTTTAAGTTCATGCATATTTCTTGAAAGTCTCATAATGGCATTTCTTTTGTGTGTTTTACGGTTTTTTATTTAATAATATTATAGAACAAACATTTCCAAAGATAACAGTATATATTCTATACTGATAAACATATATTAGGTAGGAAATTACCCGATTTCATGATTTTTTATATTTAGTTAACGCTAATTTATGCATGCTGCTAATTCATTTATCACTAAACGAAATATATCAATGGAAAGCTAATTACATTCCGCTTCTATTGATAATTCTCCATTTAAAAGGTTTTCTCGCAAAATATGAAATGGCGAAGAGTTTTAAGTTAATGCATATTTCTTGAAAGTCGCATAATGGCATTTCTTTTGTGTGTTTTACGGTTTTTTATTTGATAATATTATAGAACAAACATTTCCGAAGATAACAGTATATCTTTTATACTGATAAACATTATATTAGGTAGGTAAACTTGTACGGGGAGCGGAGCGGGTGGGCACTAGATGGTGTGACGTCACGGGCGATTCATCAGGCCTTCTCTCACGGTGGCCTCGGTATTAGTGTGCTTATTTCTCTATAAGTCTCTCTCTCTCTCTCTCTCTCTCTCTCTCTCTCTCTCTCTCTCTCTCTCTCTCTCTCTCTCTCTCTCTCTCTCTCTCTCTCTCTCTCTCTCTCTCTCTCTCTCTCTCAATACACACACACACACACGTGCAGTATTTTTCTTGGGCTTCGTGACTACTTATCAGCTATATTTTATCACCAGTATATCGTATTTCTACTTATAAATTTTGCAAAAATGAAAATGCCAGATTGCGGTGAGGGAGACTGAAATTGTATCTTCATTAGGGGATGAAGATTTCAATGTGAATGTGTGAGTGTGTGTGTGAAGAGAGAGAGAGAGAGAGAGAAGAGAGAGAGAGAGAGAGAGAGAGAGAGAGAGGAGCATTCATTACAAGATTTGAAATGAAACATGACCGGCCTGCATATTCCCGTTTTCTGGAACAGTATGTCGCGTTTACTCTTGATCACGTCACGTTACATTAGGGTACGTTAGGTCACGTTAGGGTACGGTAGGCTAGGTCAGGGTCGGTATTGGTTCAACCGGCAACTTTGTGTGGGAATCAGGCTTGGAGTAATTGTAATTGTAATTTAATTGAAATGTAATTAATTATACATTTTTGGGGTAATTGTAATTGTATATTTTAATTTACAAGTAATTGTAATTGAGCTTTAAAATCATGAAGTAATTGTATTTGTAATTGTAATTGATTGTTTAGAAGCACAACAATTACAATTACATCATACAAAATTACAAATATTACGTTGATATACTGAAATGAGAGAGAGAGAGAGAGAGAGAGAGAGAGAGAGAGAGAGAGAGAGAGAGAGAGAGAGAGAGAGAGAGAGAGAGAGAGAGAGAGAGAGAGAAAAAAAAAAAAAGCTATAACATCTCTCAGCGCCATATCAAAAGCCTTCTCCATGAGCATAGGCGCACGAGCCGAGGGGACAAAAATGTTCGGGCAGAGTAGCCACAATAGCCGGGCTATTCAACTGGCGGCCCGTGAGCCCGTGAGCCAAATCCGGACCCTTGCTTGAGTGGTTTTTTATTGGCCTTTTGACAGACTCGGAAGAATGTAAATATATGAATTAATTTTGTTCATTTATCCAAGTATTTAACAAATTCTACTTTTAATTTTTCTTAAAAAGGACAGCTTAAACTGTCCTTTTCTGTCAGGAACCGTACGTGTCCAGTGACTGTCCACTGTCCAGTACCGGTATACTATGCGTCGCAGTAACAGACGGTCCCCACGCCTCGCTACCCAGTTTGCTCCGGAGCTATTATATCAAGTATAGGCGTCCAGCCTCTGGCCCCTTTGCTTTTGGCTCAGTTCTTGCGGCTGGAACGTGGCAGCGAGCCACGTTCCAGCCAATTCACTCATTACGCTAATTACTCATTAAGGGCTTGTTCTACGCAAAAAGTTTGTTTCACAGATCCCCATTGATTTTGACAGCACTACTTGCATGTCAAATTTCAGCTCAATCCGACAATATTTAGGAGTAGTTATTAACTTTTTGGCTTAAACTTGGTTCCACTCCCCTTACGCGAATGGGTCTTATGGTAAGTATAGCAGCTCGCTTCGCTCGCTGCCAATTATATATATATATATATATATATATATATATATATATATATATATATATATAATATATATATATATATATATTAGGTGTCCCAGCCTCACATGGATTTTTTCTCAGAATAATCGCACCTATTTCACGAGACGAACAAATGTAATTTCATTGATTTTTAGAGGAGTCCCCTCATATTTTATTGACCTCATTAATTCGTTAATCCAAACATTCATGTCGTATTGGCGATTACTTGGTTCTTCCACCCTCCCCCCTACGCCGCAATGTTTACTATGTAACTAATAAGAGCAAGTCTCAGCTTCGTCGCTGCTCAATTATATACATATATATATACTTAAATATATAAGAAAGAATTAATATAATATACTGAATATATTTATCAGTAATTAGGGGTGTCGCCTACAATGGCGGTTTTTTTTATCTCGCAAAAGGGATAAAATACTACACTCCCTTTATTAATTACACATGAATTTAACGAACAAAATGGGTAATTTCATTGACTTTTTGAGGGGAAGGGTCCCTCATTCAACACTTGTTTTTTGACCCTATATGAATTACCACCGATTATATCTAGAACATCTCCAACTGTCGGGAAGTTTAGACAAGCATTTTTCCAGGGTTCCATTTGTCCCACTTACCGATCCACTCACCACTAACAGTCTCTTGCTGTCTTGTAGTCCATGACCTCAAAAAAAGAAGATACTCATAGTGTGATCAGGATGAGAGTAGCCGTTCAGAATAGTAACAGGTTTGAGGTGACCCTTAGAAATTGAAGACCGGTCACATGCAAATTAACATTCACTGGACATGTTCATGGTGTGAACAATTTGGTTTGTGCATGTCAAACTTTGGACTGGAAAATTCGGGATTACTCCTCTAATATATATATTCTATCTCTACTCTATACTTTTAAATCGCAATTATTCAGTTCATACTCTGAAAAATTAATTGACAATATTCTAATTGATCCACTATCTTTGCTGTAATTTATTATTGGAAATATACATTGATCATTGTAATTGTATTAACTCTTTCTCATTCCTTCGTAATTGTAATGTACATTGAGTACTTGATCAATCGTCGTATTGTAAATGTAATTGCCTAAACCATATTAATATTCCAAGCCTGTCGGGAATCACATCTTAGGTTTTTCGAGAAACTCCTTCGTTGTTTCGTAGCTCCCCAGGCGTCTTCACCAGGTGTCCCATACCCACATACGTTGGAGATTGTAAACTGCCTCTTCTGCTCTTGTGCAGTCAGTGCTCTCTCTCCTCTCTCTTCTCTCTCCTCTCTTCTCTCCTCTCTCTCTCTCTCTTCTCTCTCTCTCTCTCTCTCTCTCTCTCTCTCTCTCTTCTCTCTCTCTCTCTCTCTCTCTCTCTCTCATGAACTTATCAGCTATATTTTATCACCAGTATTTCGTGTTTTATATCACCAGTTTTTCATGTTTATTTATTTTGTTGCCAGTTTACGCGATTGACACAAAATTAATCATGTTATTAAGTTAATTTAAGTCCCACTGGCACAAAAAAATAAATAAATAATACAATTATCATAGGAACAAAAATAGAATAGATAAATAAGAAGAAAAATGAAGAGATGAGAAAAGTAACACTAAAAAAGGATTCAGAGGCGATAGTAGTAACCTTTAATCACAATCAATGGCGAGTGACATTTCCCGGCGGATTCCTTTACGTAAGTCCATTGAAAAGGCCACCTAGAAAGCAAAGGAATGCTGGCTGCCCTTCACCAGCTTTTTGTAGAATGAAACAAAACTGCGAATGTTGATGGAGTCTTATTGTTCAGATTTTTGTAACTTAACTTATATATATTCAATTATTTGTTGTCGTGTGGCGATGGGTGAGTTTTTTTTTCTTTGCGTTATTGTTGTTATCCTATTTCCAAGATTAAAAAAATATTGCGGTTGATTGGCAGTATACATGGACAATATTGATAATGGTGATAAATGTATTGATAAATAATGATGAGGATGGGGATAATACTACCAGTAATAATGATGAAAACAATATTGATCATTATAATTTTTGCCATCCCAAGCGTGAGCGAGCATGCGCAGTTTTTTTTTTTTTGCACACACACACACACACACACACACACACACACACACACACACACACACACACACACACACACACACACACACACACACACACACACACACACACACACACACATGTGAGCCACGTCACTACCTATGTGTGCCTAATCAGTACCGTTACCTGTGTTACCGACTGAATCAGACCCCGTTACACCAGGGCCAGCCTTTGCACTACCTCCCCTTCCCTCTCCTCCCATTCCTTCCACCAACCCTCCCCTCATTCCTCCATTCACCTCCGTTTTCTCCTCTTCCTCCCCTCCTCCCTGCCCTCCGCTCTCCTCTCCGCATTCCCTCCAGCTCTTCCTATTCCATCCTTATCATATACACAGTTCGCATTTCGTTGCTTTGGCCTTTATGTGTATAGTGTGGGGGTTGTGTGATTGTTGTTATTGGTGGTGGTGGTGGTGGCGGTAGTGAAGGTTTTTTTCTTCAGCAAATGCGTATAAAGTTCCAGTTTTTCTCTCTCTCTCTCTCTCTCTCTCTCTCTCCTCTCTCCTCTCTCTCTCTCTCTCTCTCTCTCTCTCTCTCTCTCTTCTCTCTCTCTCTCTCTCTCTCTCTCTCTCTCTCTCTCTCTCTCTCTCTCTCTCTCTCTCTCTCGCTTTGCTTTGGATGCCGCACACATACACACATGTTAAATTGAGTGTGAAGAAATTTGTTTTATTGCGGTAATACAGGGGCGGGTTTCAGTGAAGAGAGAGAGAGAGAGAGTTTGCCACGTCACTATTATATTGCACTAGCCGCAAAGCCGCCCTCCGGGCGGCCTTTTTGGCTAGCTCCTGCGGAGGGCTATTGGTGGGCCGGTCCACCACCTGTGTTTGGTGGGCCGAAGTCCCACCAAACACAGACTCTCCAGATAGCCCCTTCTAACTTTAATGAAATCATGGATGTAGAAATGTATGTATTAACGCCAACCCATTCACATCATAGCCCCTTCTAACTTTCCTGAAAGCAAAGCCACCCTCCGGGCGGACTTTTTAGCTAGCTCCTGCGGAGGGCTATTGGTGGGACTCCGGCCCACCAAACACAGACTCTCCAGATAGACCCATTACCCACCACCTCGGCCCACCAAACACAGACTCTCCAGATAGCCCCTTCTAACTTTCCTGAAATGTATGTATTCCCCCCACCCATTCACTCACCCATTACCCATCACCCCCCACCCATTCACTCACCCGTTACTCATCACCACACACCTATTCACTTACCCATTACCCATCACCACACACCCATTCACTCACCCATTACCCATCACCACCCATCTATTCCCTCACCCATCACCCATCACCCCTCACCCATTCACTCACCCATCACCCCACACCCATTACCCATCACCCCACCCATTCACTCACCTATTACCCATCACCCTACATCAAGGTTTCCTCAATTCTCGCAACCCACTTTTTTTTCTTCACAGTTCTCGCTAATAGGCTGCTAAAAAAAAAGAAGAAAAAAAGTGATCGGATCATCCTATAAGTGGGCTTAAAACCTCCCCATGGTCAACATGATTCCAAAACTGTGACATATGATGGGATTCCGCCACAGGGGGCGGCACCTATCGCGGACAGACACACACACACACACACACGCACACGCACACGCACACGCACACACACGCACGCACACGCACACGCACGCACGCACGCACGCACGCACGCACGCACACACGCACACACACTTTCGCTTATATTATTATAGATTAGTTGTATAGTGGGTGTATAACCAAAAACAAAAAAAATGTAGCTATGAGTATATTAAGGGCTATATGCAAAAATGCTCGTCAAGTCCCGGCTGGTGGATATTTCCGACAGTCGTAACCTGACTTGTGGGATCACTGGGTGGGATAGTCAAGAATTGTTTTCAACTGCCCGGCAGTGGAGATCTGTGCAGACGTACCACTACCAACACAAGCGACTCCAAGACGGCATCAGTATTTTGACTGTTTTACACATATCTAAATCCTTTTACTAGTCTAATTTATCATTTCTGCCATTAAAATAATAGTTTAATTAGTGTTTGCCACTTGTCTGAGGCTTTGATGTAGAAAAAATGGGCCCGAGTGATGCGTGTGAGTACATTTGAACGGCCCGCCACCAATGCTCCACACAATGGCTGACCACCAGCGCCACCGCCGCCCGGCATACTCACGAGTTAATACAACCATATAAGGTCTCCTGGACCTAATTTTACCTTAATTATGACACGTGTGCATTCACAAGGTATGTATGTTGCTCTCGGTTATGTTGAAAACTCACCTGTAATGGTCTGGGAAGAAATATGATGGAATAAGGGCAGAACGTGATGCATGGTCAACGCAACCAGTGGAGTCAACTGTCGACGCGTTGCGTTGTCCACTGTTGATTCTTGCTTGTCGCCGCGCAGTGCAACGGGTCAAGAAAATTTCTTGCATATGGCCCTAAGATCGTATGATTTGCAGCAGCCTAAGCTGTGTGTGTGTGTGTTGTGTGTGTGTGTGTGTGTGTGTGTGTGTGTGTGTGTGTGTGTGTGTGTGTGTGTGTGTGTGTGTGTGTGTGTGTGTGTGTGTGTGTGTGTGTGTGTGTGTGTGCGCGCGTGCGTGAGTACAATGATAAATACCGTACTTAATATTAATAATATAATAATTATTATTTTATTCTCACCCGAAGACATACAGAAAAACAACAGCAACATAATATGAATGAACCTAAGTACTAAAGTAAATTAAAGATAATATATACAATTATATATATATATATATATATATATATATATATATATATATATATATATATATATATATATATATATATATATATATTTACATCTGTGCCTATAGCGCCTGTAGGTAGTGATCTCCAGGGCTGGGTTGTGGCCCTGGAGGTTCACTTGAGGGTTGTGATGGTTGGCCCTCGCCCGTGGTGGCGCAGGCAGGCATTTTATAGTGACGCCTATGATTAGAGGCTCATGCCGCCCTCCTGTGTCCTCCGTTGCACTCGCAATCGAAGAGTTAGAGTTAATATAATCGAAGTAGGGTTAATGGGCAGCATGTGGGTGTTCTTAGGCCACTCGGCGTTGCAAAAAGATATTAAGTGGATTTTGGTCGTCATCGGGGATCGAACTCGGGTTACCGAGCACGCCACTTGGTGACGTTAACCATTCTGCTACCGCCTACCCAATCTTACACAGATCAAGTGATAGAGAGAGAGAGAGAGAGAGAGAGAGAGAGAGAGAGTTTACCCCCAGTTAAAGAAATAATAAAATCAAGGATGAACTGTATCATATTTCTTTTTTTCTTTGTTCCGGCAGAGTTACTTGTTTAGTTCGTGGAATGCGTTGCCTCATCATGGAAGGTCACGGGATACTATTCAAGGCTGTCCCTCTCCTTCTCGCCCCTGTCTTCTTTTTTTTACAGTGTGTGTGTGTGTGTGTGTGTGTGTGTGTGTGTGTGTGTGTGTGTTGCCCAAGTATTTTTTTATTTCGTTGATTTGTAATGTTTATGACGTAAATGTATGAGAGATTATTTAATCAATTTATTACGTCCGAAGGACCTAGTGACAGGCATGGCCGTGGATTATAGTTACAGAGGACTCTTGTCTCGCAGGGCACGCTGAACACACACACACACACACACACACACACACACACACACACACACACACACACACACACACACACACACACACACACACACACACACACACACACGCACACACACGCTCACACACACAAAGGACAAAGTATATGTACAATCAACAGCCACCAAAGTGTGGATGGCGAGCAAGTAGGACCTCCAAGTTATCATTCAAGAGTAAATGTGTACAAATTTGAATTAAGTTCTGCCCCCGTGGTAATAAGTCTGTCACTGTGGGGCACTGAAGGCAGTAGTGGTCAAGGGTGTTGGCGTTGGGACGGTTACACAGTTTACAGGAGGAGTAGTGTGGCACGTCCTCTGCTTGGGAGACCTGCCACACTGGCTGGTTTGTATGAGAGAGAGAGAGAGAGAGAGAGAGAGAGAGATATTATAATGATGAGATTGATAGCTAGGCACACGTGGCTCTTAATCAGCAGTTTTATTCAAGGCTTCAGCTTAGTTTTATGGGACGATTCAAAAGTTGCTTCGTGTCTGCAACTGAAGATTCGTATACTTAAACGACGTTAATGTTTTGTCTGGTTAGGGGTGCAGAAAAACTAAACTGCGACGAAAGGAGAGAGAGAGAGAGAGAGAGAGAGAGAGAGAGAGAGAGAGAGAGAGAGAGAGAGAGAGAGAGAGAGAGAGAGAGAGAGAGAGAGAGAGAGAGAGAGAGAAGGCAGCTGTTGAGGTCTTGGATAACATTAACGACCGTGTGCTAGTCCACGCACCCTTGCTAATATTACTTTTCTCATCGTTTCCGTCGTTGCCCAGATAATATAACAAACAGGTCATTAATATAGCACGCACTAGTGATCTTGCCGATGTTGCTTGTGTGTGTGTGTGTGTGTTTGTGTGCATATAGCTACACGTGACCGTCGCAGTATCCTACTATATAGACTTTCCACACACACACACACACACACACACACACACACACACACACACACACACACACACACACACACACACACACACACACACACATCTTATTTAGCTTCATTCAAGAGAGAGAGAGAGAGAGATTTAGGGGGGCAAGCATTTTTTCTATCAAATAAAACTTTGTAAGTGTCCGCTGAACAAACTTATACCGAGATTCCCTTAGGAATTTATTTTAAAGTAATCGTCCAGACCATTTCATCATTCCTGATTTAATGCAGTCAAAATATATCCATTATCGAGTATATCAACAATATCAGCCGTTTTTAAATAATTCGTAATCAAAATCTGCTAATTCCTGGAGCTTTCAAAACGCTCCTTCACACTAGCAGACGACGCACCATGGCTCGATGACGTCATCCGAGGCAGCTCCCCCCCCCCGCGCCGTAATCCAGAAGCATGTGAACACAGAAATATATATAGTACTTGAAGAATTTTGGGCGTTTCTGATATATATTTTTTGCGATATGGCATATACTTGCATCCTTTATGGGTGCAGCAAGAAAGCTTTGCTTTTCCAGAGAGCTTAGCACACTTTTCCGACCGATACGGCCACTAGATAGGTGTGGAAAAGGTTTGAGCGCCGGGGAAGGCAGATTGTGTGATGCAGATTGTCGACTCCGTGACGTCATCAGTAAGTTTCGCGCGGCGGCTGGAACGATGCGGATTTTTTTCCCGCGCTTTTTACAAAAGTCGTGTTTTTACGGAAATAAGCGTGGAAATGAATTATTTTTTGTGGATTAGGTGTTTTGAATGAACATACAAGATACCTATGCAAAGAAAAAAAGGGTCTGGATGATTACTTTAAAGTTGATTATCGCCAAGAAGATTAACTTTTGACAGTGTTATATGTAGTAGTTTTGGTGGTAGAAGTTGTTAGTGGTGGTTTGCAGTAAGAAAGTAGTATTAACAGTGTTAGCAGCAGCACCAGCCGTATTTGTCATTATAGCTTTGTTAACGTGGTGATGTAGTACTGGTGGTGCCGGCGGTCATGCTTTTCAAAGTAGATTATAATTGCATATGATTGTGTGGTAGTGGTAAAGGTGTGGTTATGTAATGGTGGTGGTAGTTGTGATGAGGTTAAGTAGTGGTGGTGGTAGTGGTAGGGGTGAGGTGAAGTGATAGTGAAATTGGGTGAGGGTTGTGGGTTGGGTGGAGGGCTTGCCCCGGATGTGTGGGGCGGGGCTGATAGTGATGGCGTCGCTGGGAGGCCCTCTGGTGGAGAGAGAGAGAGAGAGAGAGAGAGAGAGAGAGAGAGAGAGAGAGAGAGAGAGCACTGTGTACGTCAGATGAATAAGCTTCCACGATATTCACACATATACAAGGTCATTATTTTATTGTGCACTGTCCCATGGAAATCTCCTCTTCCATTCCCCATACTATTCATCTATCCCACTCTCCCTCTTCCCCAATTCCCTTCCATCCCTTTTCCTCCCTTTTCATATATGCCTCTCCTCCTCTCCTCCTCTATCTATCCCTACCTTTTTCGTACCCCTTTTGCCCTCTTCTCTTCCTACCTCTCCTCTCTTATCCTTTCATAC
Organism: Chionoecetes opilio; assembly: GCA_016584305.1. NCBI lineage: Eukaryota > Metazoa > Arthropoda > Malacostraca > Decapoda > Majidae > Chionoecetes > Chionoecetes opilio. Next base: position 313,340 of record JACEEZ010024208.1, read on the forward strand.
CCTCCCTTTACCCCTCCTCTTCTTCCCTTCCCTCCTCTTACACACACACACACACACACACACACACACACACACACACACACACACACACACACACACACCAACTCACACACACACACACACACACACACACACACACACCAACTCTTCCAACTCATTCATACACTCATGCATCCGCTTTACACACACACACACACACACACACACACACACACACACACACACACACACACAACCACACACCACACCACTACACACACACACACACACACACACACACACAACTCTTCACCTTACACATGCATCCGTACACACACCACACACACACACACAACACACACATACCACACACCAAACACACACAACATCACACGTTCCACTCATTCAATGCCAAATAATTTTCATCCGCCTTCTTTGTTTATAGTGTTTTACCATTTGCCACTTCTTGCATGTATAACTCTATCCCCAAAAAAACCATACATAATTTTTTTCATACGTAGCGAACGAAATATAACTACATTATGCTGTGCGAGTCGGAGGAGGTTTACGCACCATGTTATGTGAAAAGAGGAAGGAGGAGGAGCTGTGTTCTCCCGAGGGTGTGAGATCCTGGTTGTCGAGAAAGTACGGATGTGAGAGTCCTTATTCGAGAGCCAGTTAACTCACTCACCCATTACATAGCCTAAGAAGGAGGAGGAGGAGGAGGATAGAATGGAAATAAGGAGGGCTTGTAATGCTGACGATTATGATGATGATGACGATTAGGAGGTGGTTGAAAGCCGGATGTATAAAGGAAGAATAGGTCACAGGAAAAGTTATAGGAAGGAAAGAGTGGAAGTGTGTATGTGTGTGTGTGTGTGTGTGTGTGTGTGTGTGTGTGTGTGTGTGTGGTGTGTGTGTGTGTGTGTGTGTGTGTGTGTGTGTATGTGTGTGCGCGTGTGTATGTGTGTGTGTGTGTGTATGTGTGTGCGCGTGTGTATGTATGTGTGTGCGCGTGTGTATGTGTGTGAGCGTGTGTTGTTTGTGAAGGACGCGAGTGATTTCCACTGATTTGCCCACCAGCTGTTGGTGAGAGAGAGAGAGAGAGAGA
>JACEEZ010024208.1:319429-446929 GCA_016584305.1 Chionoecetes opilio
GGAAACGACGGAAAACATAAGAGAACTGAAAAGAAAATTATAATGAGATGGAAGTAGAAAAAGAAATGTCGAAAAATAACTCTACTTTTTTAAACCACTTGATAGTAATAGGTGTCATTTCTCTTTCGTGTCTTATCGTTATCATACTTTTATCCTAGTTTGTTTTCACCCTTGATTAACTTTCTTCGTGTTTCTCGTCACAAACACCTTGAAACTGCCAATTACTCCTTTCAACAGTTTTACGGTGTACTGTGTTCATTATCGCTATTAACTCCTTTGTCTAAAGTGTTTACTCACCTATCATGCGCCGTATACTCTCTCTCTCTTCTCTCTCTCTCTCTTCTCTCTCTCTCTCTCTCTCTCTCTCTCTCTCTCTCTCTCTCTCTCCTCTCTCTCTCCTGCCTGACTTTCCTTCACACCTATCATGCGCCGTACTCTCTCCTCTTCTCTCTTCTCTCTCTCTCTCTCTCTCTCTCTCTCTCTCTCTCTCTCTCTCTCTCCTCTCTCTCTCTCTCTCTCTCTCTCTGCCTGACTTTCCTTCACACCTATCATGCGCCCGTATACTCTCTCTCTCTCTCTTCTCTCTCTCTCTCTCTCTCTCTCTCTCTCTCTCTCTCTCTCTCTCTCTCTCTCTCTCTCTCTCTCTCTCTCTCTCTCCTGCCTGACTTTCCTTCACACCTATCATGCGCCGTATACTCTCTCTCTCTTCTCTCTCTCTCTCTCTCTCTCTCTCTCTCTCTCTCTCTCTCTCTCTCTCTCTCTCTCTCCTGCATCTCCTTCACCTATCATCCCGTATCTCTCTCTCTCTCTCTCTCTCTCTCTCTCTCTCTCTCTCTCTCTCTCTCTCTCTCTCTCTCTCTCTCCTTCTCTCTCTCCTCCTGCCTGCTTCCTTACACATCAGCCCTATTCTCTCCTTCTCTCTCTCTCATGTTCACATCTCTCTCCTCATCTCCCTTCGTTCTCTCTACTGCTCTTCTCTCTGCCTGACTTCTATCACTCGTGCCGCTTCTACAGTCTCTCTGCTCTCTCACTTTCTCTCTCATCGTGTCAATTCTTCTCACCAGTTCGTTTTCTGCTCTTCTCTCTTTCGTCTTACATCTCTCTCTCTTCTCTCTCTCTCTCTCTCTCTTCTCTCTCTCTCTCTCTCTCTCTCTCTCTATACTTACATTCTAGCCTTATTTTGGTCTCTTCCTCCTCAGGTCCCGCGAGTGTGAGGATGGTGTCGACCAACCCCTCCCCGCCTATCCCCCTCCCTGTTCAGGTTCCTCAAGGCCACGTCGTGCAGCAAATCGTGGACGAGACGGGCACCTGAGGCACGTCATCCTTTCGGCGCAGCCTCTACACGTCCCCATCTGCCCCTACGTGAGTGTGATGATGATGATGGCGATGTGTTGTGGTTAGATTTGGTTATCGACTTTTGGGTTTTTTGAAATTTCGTGTTTTGAAACTCTTATTTTGGGGGGTTTCTTGTGTCTACGGGAGAGGCAGTCCATCCTACAGTTTTTTTTCAGTTTTCATTTCCAGTTTTTTTCTTTTATCTCTTCGTCTCTGGTGTTTTGTTGACTTCGTTATGGCTGTATTGTGAATGTAGAATTTTTTTTCTTCTCAATTTGTTGTTTGGTTGCTGGTTGGGTAATTTTTGGCTGATCTTTTTTTCCATTCCCGCTTATTCTTTCCCTGCTAATAGTGTTCGTTTATTTTTTAATGTTCTACTTTCATCTGAGGACTCTCCTTGTATGTTCCTTCTCCTCATTAATGAAGGCATCGATCTCTCTTCTTCAATCTCCTCCTCCTCCTCTCTTGGTAAGGAATCGTTCTAATTTTATACACATGACGTCAGACGCTAAAATGAACAAGTGCGATGTTTTCCTCTTCGTGCTGGTCGTCATCATCCTCGTCGTCTTCATCATCATATTCGTGGTAATGGTGGTTTTGAAGTTATCGTGGTAGTGGTAGTATTTACGTGGTAGAAATTTATCCTCTTCCAGACTAAGATTGATTTAGATTGCTAACTTTATTATGTTTTTATTGACTTGATGGTCGTGCTTGCTTGATCTTCGTCCATTCTGCCTGCGACTTCAAGTGTGATGCATTATTACGAAGGCGTTCATTCGTTATTCATTAGCTACGAAGTTGGGTTCGGGTTTTGAAGCATATCGGTCAAGCTGATGATAATAGTTTTAAATCAGCGGCAGGAGAAGTATCTGCAGGTTGTGGAGTACCTATCGTATGAAACAAGCCAGATTTAAGCTATTTGTATTCTAATATCGAATATGAAGCAGTTATCAGCTTTATTTGTTTACATATTCCTTATGTGTGCAGCGATGGAAGTGGAAGTATCGTAGCCCTCGACTTGGTCCTGGATTGTATATAATACTGTACTTTGCTATCCACCCAGCCATACCAAGCATTTTTTTTTTTTTTTTTTTTTGTCTAACCCTCTCAAAGAAACTATGCACACGAAGCCCAACCATACACATACCCACATACAGAGAGAGAGAGAGAGAGAGAGAGAGAGAAAAAAAAAAAACTTTACAGGAACTACCTCGTGTAGGTCTCGCGGCCTCTTGTAGCTTCCTTATTTTCTTATGTTCTTATGAGATATATCTATAATAATATAAGCGAAAGTGTGTATGTCTGTCTGTCTGTCTCTGTGTGTGTGTGTGTCCGCGATGGGTGCCGCCCCCCGTGGCACAATCCCATCATATGGCACAGTTTTGGAACCAGCTCGACCAGGGGCACATTTTAAGCCCACTTATGAGATGATCCGATCACTTTTATTATTTTATATTTTTTTTAGTAGCCTATTAGCGAGAATTGTGGAAAAAAATGTGTTGCGAGAATTGAGGAAACCTTGATGTAGGGTGATGGGTAATGGGTGAGTGAATGGGTGGGGTGATGGGTAATGGGTGTGGGGTGATGGGTGAGTGAATGGGTGGGGGGTGATGGGTGATGGGTGAGGGAATAGGTGGGGGGTGGTATGGGTAAGGGGTGGTGAGGTGGAATGGTGTGTGTGGTGATGGGTAATGGGTGAGTGAATGGGTGGTGGGTGATGGGTAAGGCGTTAATACATACATTTCTACATCCATGATTTCAGGAAAGTTAGAAGGGGCTATCTGGAGAGTCTGTGTTTGGTGGGCCTTAGGCCCACCAAACACAGGTGGTGGGCCGAGGGCCCACCAATAGCCCTCCGCAGGAGCTAGTCAAAAAGTCCGCCCGGAGGGCCGCTTTGCGGCTAGTATGTTATTATTATATATATATATATATATATATATATATATATATATATAGAGAGGAGAGAGAGAGAGAGAGAGAGGAGAGAGAGAGAGAGAGAGGGAGAGAGAGAGAAGAGAGAGAGAGAGTGTCATTAGTGACACACAGTGACACACACATAGTGACACATATTGACACTTAGTAGACACAGTGACATACAGTGTACGTGTCAATAGTGCGCCTGACAAGTGCCTGTGACGGACAGTGACCCTCAGCCTGTAACACTGTGTACTTACTTACTACTTAGTTATTATCTTACAAGGCATAGCTTTCGGATAGAGTCCCCGGGACAGGGGACATCTTTAGCTTCTGCTACTTAATGCCTTCATCAACCTCCTTACCAATGTGTAGCCCCATGTTAACCATGATGTAAATTGTTTAAATAATAAAAAAAAAAAAAGAGAGAGAGAGAGAGAGAGAGAGAGAGAGAGAGAGAGAGAGAGAGAGAGAGAGAGAGAGAGAGAGAGAGAGAGAGAGAGAGACTTGTTAGGATTGGGTGCCAGGCGTAGGTCAGGGGCCGAACCCCACTCGTGTGTACGTGGCACTGAGACCCCCAAACCACCACCCCTATCCCAAAGTAACATAGGTAGTGTACTTTGCCCTATCCCAAAGTAACATAGGTAGTGTTACTTTGCCCTATCCCAAAGTAACATAGGTAATGTTACTTTGCCCTATCCCAAAGTAACATAGGTAATGTTACTTTGCCCTATCCCAAAGTAACATAGGTAATGTTACTTTGCCCTATCCCAAAGTAACATAGGTAATGTTACTTTGCCCTATCCCAAAGTAACATAGGTAGATGTTTACCTTGCCTATCCCAAGACTAGTAAGTTACTTGCCCTTCCCAAAAAAGTAAACACAGTAGGTAATGTTACTTTGCCCTATCCCAAAGTAACAGGTAATGTTACTTTGCCCTATCCCAAAGTAACATAGGTAATGTTACTTTGCCCTATCCCAATCACCACGAGTCCTTTGCCGAGCCCGCCACTAAGCAGGCACCCTCCTCCCTCCCCTTATGTAAGAGTGCCAGTCCGACTTTGTATCAAACCCTGTGTACCCTATCATTGCCCTCCTTATCATTACTCCACATGACACTAGACGGAAAAAAGTTAGTAGTTTCTTGTGCAAGGAAGAAAGGTATGGAAGTAACGCAATAAAGGAATAGGAATAGGTGGAAGAGAAGAGGTGTGATATCATAGGGTGAAGAACAGTAAGAAGTTAGGATAAGGAAGAAGATATAGAAATGTAGGTGATAAAGGAGTTGGAGGAGGTTAGGGTTGCTGCTCCATCCCCTGTCCAGTCAAACTAATATGGCATGATGGCGGCATGTTTGTTTATATCCACCCCTGGTAACCACATCAGGAACTGCGTCCGGACTCCGGAGCCCCATGCTTGACCCTGGCTTCGGGAGGCTGTGCCCACGGCCCTTCTAGAAGGTGCCCGTTGGGGGTTCCTGGCACACAGACCTCGGCGGGGCTCTCAAGCCGGTTGAAGATAGTGTGTGACGGGAAGATCTAGGCTTATCAAGAGAGAGAGAGAGAGAGAGAGAGAGAGGAGAGAGAGAGAGAGAGAGAGAGAGAGGAGAGAAGATGAGGAGAGGAAAGAAGAGAGAAAGATGGTAATGGTGAGGGAAGATGAGGAGAGGAAAAAGGAGGGGTGTGGGGAGTTAGCGGCATCCACCGTTTGTTAGGTAAACAAGAGGGAGATGTCGGGAGGGATGAGGGACGTAGAGGCGGGAAGGAAAGGAGGGATAAAGGCAGTGCGGGGCGGCTGGCGAAGCTCAGTTGCATGACACCCTAAATGTTCCCTTGTCATCTGCTTCCCGTCTTCCCGCTCCTCCTCCTCCTTCGCGTTTTCCTTCTTCAGTGCTTCACTCCCGACTCCCCACGCGTCAGGATCACGTCAAGGGCGGGAGGGTATTCTGGAAACTCCATACGCTAGCCACAAGACTCCTCGTTCCACGGAAGGAGCCTGACTGACTTTCTTCGATCAATAGAGGAATAGCGGCGGCGAACGGCGTGCGTAGGAGAGAGCGAGAGAGAGAGAGAGAGAGAGACGAGAGAGAGGGAGAAGAACAGGGGAGGGGGAAGGTGCCGGTCGTGACGTGTCTGGCACCGACCGTGTTTACTAGTGGGACCCCAATGCCGCCGCCGCCGTCGTCACCACCAGTACCACCACCACCAGTACCACTACACAAATTATTAATCTGCCTCAGTCTTCTGTGATATCGCACCGTCTTGGTTGGCATCTGCCTCATACTCGGGTCCACCTTTCCACACCTATTTTTCCTCCCTTTCCATTGGCCCCTTCCTTTCCTTCCACCGATGTTTACTATTATTATTATGATTGTTATTTATATTATTATTATTATTATTATTATTATTGTTGTTTTATAATAATTATTGCTATATTTCCATTGTTATTATTATTATTATTATTATTAGTGGTAGTAGCATCGGTGTTATCCTCCCCTGAACACCGGAGTTTAATGTCTCAGACTCCTTATTTCTTGCATGAGACTTACGGAACAAGGCTTGAGGGTCACAACTATTATCCCTTGTAATTATTTGTCAATGCCACAAATTAAGTTTTTATTTTATTTATTGTGATATTTTGATGATTTTGTATGTGCACACACACATAGACACACGAGTCACACACACACACATCGCACCTACATAGAAAAAACCAAACTAGCAGTTGTATTAATAAGTAGTAGTAGTATTAATAAGTAGTAGTAGTAGTAGTAGTAGTAGTAGACTAGTAGTAGTAGTAGAGTATGTGTCTCAATGAAGTTTACTGATTGGATATAATAATGAGTAGTCGTAGAGGTAAGAAGAGAGCTTAGGTAGAGGAAATAAAGACGAGGTGAGGGGAAAAAAAGTGCAGACGGAGGAAAAGGCGAAAGGGAGGGGAAGGAAGGGGCGTGGACGGCGGGACAGCCAGACGTGGCGGTGGCGGCTGCGGCGGCGGCGGCGGCGGCCAGAATTTCAAGCTGATAGTCTTGCCAGCACTCCTCCTCCTCCTCCTCTCCTCCTCCTCTTCCGAGCTTGTAGTATGTATCTACCTCTCCACCTCTTCCTCTCCACTCTTCTTAGCCTGCAAATGTGTTTCATCTACCTCAAAGCCTATTTTCTCATCTCATCTCATTGTCGATTCAAACTTCCTTCCTCTTCCCATTGATCGTACGTTTGGTAGGGGCTTTTTCCTCATCATCCGCCTGCTACCATAGTTACGTTCTTACTATCTGATGGCAGGGGAGGGAACAAGGCTCAGGAAGAATTATATTTTTTTTTATTATGAAACCAAATTTTCAGACATTCTAAAATTATAGTTTGTAGTAGACAGAGTACCAGACAGCGAGTGCGGGAGAGAGGAGGAGGAAGAGGAAGAAGAGATGCTGCATGTGTCATCTGAGGAAGGGGTGGGGAGGGTAAGGACGATAGGCAGGTAGAAAAAAAACTACATTTGTGATCAAGAATTTCTTACGGGAATGTATATTGTAAGCAGTTTTATATCGTAATCGTATCGTATAATTTCAGTCAGTAATTACAATATCGGTAATAGTAACACTTGTACTACGTGAGGAGAACCAGTATTTCTTTGCTACTCTTCTTTTTCATTTTTTTATATAGTGAAGTACTACATTGGTATATTTTCGAAAAACATTGAATTATTTCATCGTTTGTTATTTTCACGTAGTAATTACAACTAGCGATGTTTCTAAAATAGACGTAGAGAGTGAGAAAAGACTGAAATATTTTGTTAGGAAATATAATATGTGTGTAGTATGTAGATTTAAGAGAGAGAGAGAGAGAGAGAGAGAGAGAGAGAGAGAGAGAGAGAGAGAGAGAGAGAGAGAGAGACGTTTCTGTTCACTCGTCTCCTTTACTTTCCATCATTCATCTCCCTTTGCCCCCCAACCTTTTTTTTCCTTCATGTTTTTATTTATTTTTTATGTTATATGATCGTATTCTGCATAGGGCGGGGCTGGGAGAGCAGGGCAGGAGGATGGAGTGGCCGGGGTGGGATCGTCAGGCGATCTGGATGGAGGAAGGAGAGGGAAGGGAAAGGGCCAGAGTGCAAGTGGGAGGGAGGATACTCTGAATATGGCGAGTAGAGTGCGCCTTTAGTTAACCTAGTTCCCTCCCTCCCTCCCTCCCGCCATGGCAGGACGGGGCGAGGCTAAAACCAGACAACGTTGGGCTAAATCTGTTCCTCCTGCGTTATGCTGTTGACGGGGCCGCGAAAACGTAGTCTTAGTTGAGGGGGATGGAACGAGATGACGGGAGAAGAGGAAAAACTTTTGTTGATTGTTCTTACCGTCACAATTTGCAATGATAGTCACTGTCGTTGGTGTTTTGGGATCATTATTATAATTATTGTTATTTATTATTATTTTTATTATTAATATTATTATTGCTACGACCTCTACTGATTTAAGTTTGAAAAGTGGACGCGTTTAAAATAAGATAGACATTAATCTCTCTCTCTCTCTCTCTCTCTCTCTCTCTCTCTCTCTCTCTCTCTCTCTCTCTCTCTCTCTCTCTCTCTCTCTCTCTCTCTCTCTCTCATGCTCGTCTCTCATACTCATGATATTTTTTTCATTTATCATTGTTTATGAAACGATGATAAAAAGTTTTTACAAATGTACTACAAATTGTAATTAAAGTATTGAACGCAATTGAATCTTACTATCTCATCTACCTATGATCTCACTAAGCTTTTAGTCCCTCATTACTCTTGACCCCAAACTCCTTATTAAAGTCTTACCCCAGTACTCTACTTAATACCGTCACTCATTGCTATGTGATGATTAGCCTCGGCTCTCGGGCTCGCGATGGCCAGGAAAATTTAGTACTCTATACGTTTAAAATACACCGTGGATAGAAAGTTATACTACAACAACTATATAGTGTATGTATTACTACTTACAACAAACCACTGAGAGTACCTACTAAACTGTTGAGGTTCCAAAAGACTAACACCCGAACTTTAATTAAGCTACCCCAAGTTTTAATTAATAATTCTAACTGTCTTTGATAGGGATGGAATAGCGGCTCGGCCGCACTGGCGTAGTGTCCACCAATCCTGTAAAAAAAAATAAAATGTACAAAAAAATAAATCTAATGTACTGATATACTATAAAAAACAACTGACGAAGTTAAATCCCACCGTGGTCACTCCTCTTGGAGTGTTTTACGAACCACCGAACTAAATTGGCTACCCTTGTTTTTTTATTCTCTTACTGTCTTCTTTATAGGACTGGCAACTAAGCGGGCTTTGTGTTACCCATTTTGTTGTGCCCTTGGCCAGATCCCTGTGATGTAAAAAAAAAAAAAAAAATAAATAAATAAATAAATAAATAAATAAATAAATAAATAAATAAAATAAAAACACGTGTCCTGTTTCCGCCCTCGTGCCACTCGCTACCTACCAACCTTGGCTGTTTCCACATATCCCTGCAGCCTTCATCTACAACTACACACCATTGAGCAAACCGTTACAACATCATGGACTCTCATAGTTGGGTTAATGTCCTTATACACATTATATCTTGAGGTGTCTGATGCAACAATAGCCCTCTTTACATTCTCTAATAGCAGGTGACACTTTTGGTACTTCATCATTGATATATCTATTAACATTCTTGGTGACAGGTATATTTACGACAACAACTGACCTCAACAAAGGGAAAAGGATCGTCCATCATGTTAGACCTTTCGTGCCATAATTTGTTGAAGAATGTGTGTTGTTTGTGTTGTAACAGGTCTGTTAAACTAGGGTATGCCAGCTCGGCAAAGCAAACAAGATTAGACGTGTTCTTTCTCACCCCTAGCAACACTTTCATGGTTCAATGGTACAACTTAATGACAGGTTTAGTGTCGGCACCGAACCACGACTCGCATCCGTACAATAGTGACGATACTAGAGCAGCCTCGAACACTCGGCGCTTCACAATGAACGGAATTGTGTTATGCTTCTCTACGAATGACACAAACTTCAGAACCTGACATAATTTCTCCGTGGCATCTTCTTTAACAGATGTAGTAACAGAGCCATCACGTGTAAATGGAGAGCCCAGGTACACGTATTTGGTGCAGTGTTTCACGACAAGGCCACCCACACACAATGGTTCATCGTCACCAGCCTTACCATTCACAGCAAAAACTTGTTCTTTGCACTTATTCTTAATACCACTTCTTGAAGTATACAATAAAACAGTGTCATCCATAAACATTAATATGTTTACGTACACATTACCCATCCCAGAAAGGGTTCAGATTGGCATACATTTTTCATAGTTTTTATCAGGTCATTAACATACATAAAAAAAGGAAACAAGAGGTAGACAAACCCTGCCTAACACCACGGGTCGCTGTGATCAACGCAGAGCCCAGGATAGTTTCTGTCACGAGGTACATCGCTGCCAGTGCTGCCAGCATCACTCTGCCGCAGCCTGACTGTTTCAGAACCTGAAATAATTAATAATAATAATAATAATAATATTTTATTCTCACTCGAAGGCATGCAGGAAAGACAACAACAGGAATAAACTTAAGTACTAAAGCAAATAAAATATGATATATACATGTGGGCAATATAGACACCGCTGTACATAGAACGTATACGTACTACATGTACACCTGCGCTACCCCACATTCTGTACAAACAGCAGGCCCAGCCACCGCTGTTGTATAAGTCCAAATACATAGGCCGAGCTCTGCCTGACGGAGGTGATGATGGAGTTCGCAGAGAGCTCCATCCTACTTCTTAAGCTGAACGCGGAGTGTCGACGGATTACATCCAGATTGTTCACCCCGTTCCTAGCGAAGGTCAGGGACGAGTTGGACCACCTGGGCAGCCCCAGAAGCCTCTTAAGGATGTCATTGTGACAGACCTTAAAGTAATCGTCCAGACCATTCATCATTCCTGATTTAATGCAGTCAAAATATAGCCATGATCGAGTATATCAACAATATGTTGTCACTTTTTGCATCCAGTCACCCGTTTTTAAATGATCCGCATTCAAAATCTGTAAATTCCCCGAGCTCTCAAAACGCTCCTCACAACAAGCAGACGACGCACCACGGCTCGGCGACGTCAAGTTCGGTAGCTTCCCAGCCCTGCCTGATACAAATACACAGAGAATCAGAAATAAATATAGTACTTGAAGAATTTTGGGTGTTTCTGGTAAAAATAATTTTGCGATATGGCATATACTTGCATCCTTCATGGATACAGCAAGAAAGCTGTGCCTTTGCAGAGAGCTTAGCACCCATTTCCGATCTATTTGACCATGATATGTGTGTGTAGCGCCTGGCAGTGGCGAGTGAGAGGAGCGCGGTGTGAAAGTTTTTTTTTTTTTTTTTTTTTTTTTTTTTTTTTTTTTTTTTTGTTGTTGTGTGTGTGTGTGTGTGTGTATTGTTAACATCATTTAACCTGTTGTAACCAGATCTTACTATTGTTTTTTTTCTTTTATTTAGTCATATTTTCTTAACATATAAATGTTTTTGTGATGTTCTATGTTCTAATTCTTAGTTATGCATACCTTTCATGATGTGATAGCAAAATCCTAATATAATAATTATATTGGCCCGTATTAGAGCACCTGCTCATCGGGCTTATACTTCTCAATGTAAATTTATATTGTGTAAACTATTCATACGTAACTTATTGAGACCAATAAAATTATCAATTATAAAAAAATAAAAAAATTATAAAATTATAAATTATCTTGTCGCGCTCCTCTCACCCGCCACTACCAGGCGCTACACACACATATCATGGCCAAATAGGTCAGAAATGGGTGCTAAGCTCTCTGCAAAGGCACAGCTTTTTTGCTGTATCCATGAAGGATGCAAGTATATGTCACATCGCAAAAAAAAAAAATCAGAAACACCCAAAATTCTTCGTAGTATATTTATTTCTGATTCTCTGTGTATTTGTATCAGGCAGGGCTGGGAAGCTACCGAACTTGACGTCACCAGCAAGTTTCGCGCCACGGCTGGAATGAAGCTGTTGTTTTTCCCGCGCTTTTTACAAAAGTCATGTTTTTAGGGAAATAAGGCGTGGAAATGAATTATTTTTTGTGGATTAGGTATTTTGAATGATCATTCAACATAATTATGCAAAGAAAAAATGGGTCTGGACGATTACTTTAAGTCGATTCAGAGTGGCCACCTTGAACCGCTACCACAGCGAGTTGCAGTATGTAGTAGAGTAGCAGTGACTCCTGAATAACTCCATCTTCACCTCTCTGCTACCGTAGGAAGATTTCCTCTGTAGAGTATTTCCCACGACAAGGAGCTTGGTGGTCTGCTTGATGATATCATCATCATCAGTCATGTCAAAGGATATAACATGGCCTAAGTATGTGAATCTATCCACAAAAGTGAGGTTAGACCCACTGAGTCATGCTGTTTTGAGGTAATTCACTTCAGTGCATGCTACCATGCACTCTGTCTTAGTGGTGTTATAGACAATGTTATGCTTGTTTTTTTTTATGTCGGGGAACAAGGTCATAGACTTTAGAGAAATCTATGAAGGCCACAAAAGGGATTTTTTTCCTTTTAGCTGTCTCTGTCATGAGTCGCAGGGTGACGACATGCTCCAGACATCCTCTCCCTCTCTGCCCACCAGCCTGCTCTCTGTATGGTGTGAACCAATGGTAAAGGCGTTGACACAATATCATTTCGTATAATTTACTTTTGAATTAGTGACGCTAATCCCGCGATAATTGCAAGGATTAACACACACACACGCACAATATATATATATATATATATATATATATATATATATATATATATATATATATATATATATATATATAGTCGCCTCCGTGGTGTTGTAGCTAGCGTGGCTGGCTACGAATCTGCGGGCCCTGGTTCGAATCCGGGCTAGGGCAAGTCGGCGACCAGCCAATCCAGCTGTTCTTCCTCCATTTCGGGTTTGATAAATGGGTACCTGGGAAAACCTGGGGAAGGTAACTGTGGTAATCCGGAAGTCACACTAGCCCTGTGTCCCGGGGTAACGGGTTCTCACCCACCACAGGCTAAAAGGGCTAATGCCACGGAGATGAGAACCGAAGGCCACGCGCAGCATAGCGTATGCCCCCCATCTTTACCTTTTATATATATATATAAATATATATATATATATATATATATAATATATATATATTATATTACATTAAATGAATCTGATGAAGGAGGGCAATAAAGTTAAACACTTTAGGGTTGTGATGATTGGTGTGAGAATAGTGGTATTGGTGGTGATGATGCTGGTCGTGGTAGTAAAAATAAGATTGATGACGGTGGTGGTGATAGTAATGGTCTTCTTGATGGTGGCGCATTTGGTTGATTTTGACTACAATGGTGTTAGAATGCGTAGACTACATGTACATGGCATGAGAACATAAGAAGAACATGAGAAAATAAGGAAGCTACAAGAGGCCGTGAGACTTACACATGGTATTCCTGTTACTTAATACTACCTACTTCCACCTTTTAGTCTAGTCAAAGTAGCCAACAACCCTAAAATAATTGCAAGAAATTGTTTTATGGTGTTTATTTATTTTTTAATGTGTGAACAAGAATACAGCAAAAGTTTACCAAAATTGGGTTACCGGAAATGTATCAAAATGACGTCATACAAAGATGGCGACCAATGCTTCATATTTCACATTTCCCCTTCATCATCTGATACTGGATCTTGACGCGTGTTGTAACAATGGCCATTTTGGCATTGTCCACATGCTTGCGAACAGTCTAGTCCATGCTTTCGGCAAGTACAACGGTGTGTGTTGCAAACACCGGAACAGCTGCAGCGAATCATTTTCAGGAGTGTTTCTGGTGCGGGTGCAGTGTCCGTCATCACTGGAACTAGTTGTTGGTTTGTAGGCTCCACCCCCATTTAGTGACGTCAATATCCTCACCCTTGCCCATCCATTGCATTACCTGGAGATAGCTTCTCAGAGAATGATACTTTGTAGCCGAAGATGTTGGAGGCAGTCGTTCGGGTGTCACGAAGCTTTTGACCGCACTCACTTTTTTGCAAAGACGGGTGTATCTGACAGCAGATAGGTTGTCCCCAGGTTTGCCATTGAACAGAGACACCATGAGTGCACACCCAGAGTCTACAATAACATCTAGGTCTTGTCCAGGTGTACTAAAGATCTTTGCACAACTTTGCAGGATTGGATCACCTTTTATCAGCTTTTGCAGAGCAGACTGCTTTCCAATTCCAAATATCCTGGAAGTGGTGTCGCATCCTGTGAACGCATGCAGAAACAGCAGACTTTGACAAATCTCGCTACCTAGAACCTGCTTTATGACCTGTATGTCATACACTACAGTAGGACTCCCTTTATCTGAGCGGAAGTAGAGCTTTGTACCATCGCTCGGAGATGCGTAATGAAGCATTAGCACTAACAAATCCGTGTCCTCGCCTATGAGCGTGGTAGTTTTTTCAGATGACATTGATACTGCTGTCCTCACAATGTCCAAGTCAGCATCTCCCATAGCATGTATCACATGACATCCTCTGATTTTTATGCGATCGGCAATCATATGGATCAGTGTCTGTTTGTTCTCGTTATTGGAAAGGAAATCCTCCATCTTTCCAGTGAATTTGGTTGTTTCAGTGATATTCACCTTATGACCGTCACGATTTTGTCCCCGTCGCTGATGTGTATTGTCCTTCGTACTTGGACCACCACTGTAACCATCGAAGACTACCGTAGCCTTGCCATAGTGTTTCACAGTGAATGCTGCATAGCCGTTGGCAATGGAGGTGTAGGTCCTTCCATTAGACCACTTCAGCCGACGAAGAAGGGAACCTCCATCTAAGACATTGTGTTCTGCTTCAGGAGCAGTCTCCAGGACCGCTTCATCCGAAATGGCTGTGACATGGGCTTTAAGAGCGTGCATCAGTTGTGCTTTCTCTGCCTTTCGTAAGACCTGTTTTGCTTCAAAGAGTGCTTGAGGATAAGGCGAGAGTTCGTAGTTCATGATCTCATCGAGTGAAAGTTCTGCAGTTTGAGACACTACGAGAAACCTTTGGAACAACAAAGCTGAGTCTATTGCTCTGTCTTCAGCAATTCTGATTGTCGACGCTGATGCCAAGGTCTTTGCCTTCATATTCCTTCTGTATGAAAAGGAAAACACCGACTGTCCTTCCATCTTTGCTAGTGTTTCCTTGCCGATAGTAAACAGGGCATGGACGTTCACATCCTCATTTGCGTTTACACCTGTTATAAAATTGTGCAAAGATGCTTCATCAGCAAAAGGAGAAAATGCTTGTTGTTTGTCTGCAATTTTCTCCAGGTCTTCATGATCTCTTCTCACCCTTGACCCTGTTGCCTCCTTTTGTTGCTCACTGGTGACGAAGCTCTGGCCTGTGAAAATCTGCATTGCCTCACTGTACGTTGAAGACACTGGCACAGACATATTTGCTTCTTGTTAATATAGCTCACTCTGCATCTTTTATGCACCTCGGTACCAGCAACTACCATGATACTGTCGCCTCTGTCGATGTTGATGCCTTGTTGATTCCTTCAGCCCCCTTTTCACCAATCACCACCGTTTCACCATCTATCTCACTGCCACATAAAGGACAATTTCCTCGACTTGCCATCTTCTCATGCTCTGAAATGCAAAATAAATTAATGTTAGTAAAATCTAAAATCTGGAATGGCTGAATGAAAACAATAACTTAACTTAGTGCATGTACTACCAACCAAATTGACGTCATTGCAGGATGACGTCACGACATTAAGACTGCGCCTATAATCTTTTTGAGAGCCCAGAATAATGCAGTTATTGTTTTTTAGACTTCCAAAGTCACTTGTTAACTGAAATGAACACTTATCAAAGTACGGAAGAGCTAACCGCCTTCCTAACTGGAATATTAGGTTTTTCTAGTGGCAGAGGCGGCCATCAAGCATGGCGCCATTTTGACCCATTTTCGGTAACCCAATTTTGGTAAACTTTTGTTGTATCGTTATTTACACTTGAAACAACAAAATAATGCAATAAAACAATTTATTGCAATTTGTTTGGGGTGAGAGGGGTTCAGGTCATATTTTGACTGGAACTATTTCATCCCCAACCATGAAGTTGTCTAGCCTCCTTTTAAAACTCCCTATTGACTCGGCACTAACTTTCTGACGACAGAGTCCATTCCAATCATTTACCACCCTTTTTGTGAACCAGTTTTTCCCTATTTCCTTTTTAAATCTACGCTTTTCCAGTTTGAATCCGTTACTTCTTGTTCTACCCTGCTTACTAGCCGTAAGAACTTTAACCTACATCTTTATTGTATCCCTTTAATTAACCACTTAAAAACTTCTATCAGATCTCCCCTTACTCTACACCTCTCGAGTGAGTGTAAATTTAATAGCTTCAATCTCTCCTCATCAGGGGCGTATCTAGGGAAAGCGCTCAGGGCAGCACTGGAATTGCGCCCCTGGTGGTGGGGGTGGGGGGAGAGCGGAGCGAGCCTCTGCTGCTGGGAGGTCCGAGAAAAATTTCGAAATATGAGCAATTCTAAGAGCATTTTGAAGCCACATTCAAAGCGATATATAGGTAATTAATTCGATTTTGCGCTCGTTTTGATTCAGAAAATTTAGGAAATATGAACAATTATAGAAGCATTTTGAAGCCACAGTCAAAGCCATATTTTGGTAACTATAATATAATTTGATTTGGCGGCCCCCTTCTGATTAACAAAACAAAATTTTCGAAATCTGAGCAATTCTATGAGCAGTTTGAAGATTCAAAGCTATATTTTGGTAATTAATTTGATTTGGCGAGGAAAATTTGGCGCCCCCCTTGAGTGGCGCCCAGGGCACGTGCCCTGTCTGCCATACCCTAGATACGCCACTGCTCCTCATAACTAAAGTTACGCATCCCCTGTATCATTTTGGTCATCCTTCTCTGTACTGATTCTAACAAGGCTATATCCATCCTGTAATACGGAGACCAAAACTAAACCGCATAGTCTAGGTGTGGTTTGACGAGCTAAATAAAGCATTAGAATAACCTCAGCACTTCTACTTTTAACACTCATGGTAATTAATCCTAAAACCCTATTAGTTCGATTTCTAGCCTCAATCATAGACCACTGTAAACCTGGACTGCGCACGGAATATCGGCTTGTCGCACAAGGGCCTGAAGTCGGAGGGCCGCTCGGATTCATATATATATATATATATATATATATATATATATATATATATATATATATACGGATCATATAGACTGGTTTATCAGTATATATGATATACTGTAGTCTTCGTAAATGTTTGTTCTATAATATCAAATAAAAAACAGTAAAACACGCTAAAGAAATGCCATTACGAGACTGAAGAAATATGCATGAACTATTCACTTCAACTCTTCGCCATTTAAAACTTTGCGAGTCAACTTTTATCATGAAGGGTATCAATAGAAGCGCAATTGTATTAGCTTTCCATTGATATATTTCGTTTTCGGATAAATGAATTAGAACCATGCATAAATTAGCGTTAAATAAATAAATAAAATCATCAATCGGGTAATTTTCCCGATTGATGATGTTATTTATTTACTTATATATTTCTTTTTCTGATAAATGAATTAGCACCATGTAAAATTAGCGTTAACTAAATAAAAAATAACCTCTTCAATCGGGAAAATTACCAGATTGATGATTTTATTTATTTATTTAATGCTAATTTATGCATGGTTCTAATTCATTTATCAGAAAATGAAATATATCAATGGAAAGCTAATAAAATTGCGCTTCTATTGATACCCTTCATGATAAAAGTTGACTCGCAAAGTTTTAAGTGGCGAAGAGTTGAAGTGAATCAGAGTCTCGTAATGGCATTTCTTTAGCTTGTTTTATTGTTTTTTATTTGATAATATTATAGAACAAACATTTACGAAGATTACAGTATATCATATATACTGATAAACCAGTTTATGTGATAGTCCATAGACCACTATATCTCTTTGTCGGGCGGGCCGCAGGCCGCTATGCAGTCTGGCAATTTTAAAACATTGTCGCGTGAACAGTCCAGAGATATAGTGGTCTATGCCTCAATACATTGTTTCCTAGGACGGAGGTCTAACGGGGTCTAACGGACGGGACATAACTACTTAGGTGTATTAATTCTGCTTAAAGATGTCACGTAATAAGCGAAAAGAGAAAAAAAAGTGAAAAAGTATAAAACCACCAAGCGAAGAAGCATTAAGATCGCCACTTATCACTTTTACAGGGCATTCATTTTGACTGTGAGCACGTCTAAATCAGGATCGTATATGGCTTCCATCATATTGCATGCTAGACGCCTCTTTACAGATTGGTCATGCAGCTTGACGCGTGACTTTATTACTATTATTACGCGTGTACTTTTTCTCATTGCTTGACGACTCGCGTGACACATACTGATGGTAGACTTGGTAGTGATGATCGACTGGAAGTCGGGCCGAGGGCACTGCTACCTTGGACCTTGGTCCTCTAGCCTGGGAGCAGTTGTCGTACTGTGCAATCAATAACTTTTAACTTTATGACTTACATTCTTTATTTACCTTCATTTACAGTCATTTGATGGGTTGTATTAATGGGCAAACACGCCGCTCTGTTATACGGGAGATGATTTGAGCTGTTGGGAGCAGGTCCATGTTATAACATGAATTACTTGGAATAAATTATTGTCATTCAGTTAGTAATGGTTTCAGTTACCTATTATACCATGAACTTTGTACTAGTGTGTATATCTCATTAAGCACAGAAACGCGTGTTCTCATATGGATAATCTATTGACGATCAAAGACGAGATCAATTTTAACAGTCTTAAGGTTTAATTAAGTATCAATAATAAATCATGATAGTAAATAAGAGGACGAATATGTTTCGTCGGCAGTGTCAGTGAGTGCGGTAACGTCACTGACGTGGCTCTGAGCCTCTGTCCCTCCACCTCTGTTCACCCTGCTCCGCCTCCTTTTCCAGAACTCTCCATGTTATCATGATCACAATACACATCACCTGGTTAATAACCGAATGATTCATAACAAATGGACTACTTTTTTTTGGGGGGGGTGCATCATGTATTCATATGGAAATCTACTTTAAAGTTAAGGATAAAAAAAATATAAAAACTTCGTCCCGCTTCCCTGTCCCCCTGCTCCACGCCCCCAAAGACCTGTAGTAAACACCACGCTGCCGGGCATACGATACTGACCCACCCACTCCACTGAAACTGTCCTTGAGTGGAGCCATTTTCTAGTTTTGTTATAGGTTTTCCTTAAAAAAACTTAGGTAATGGAATATGGAGATATTATTATATTAGAGAGAGAGAGAGAGAGAGAGAGAGAGCCGCTAGGGGTCGCCCATGCCTTGAGTTGACGGAGCGGCACATTTCTGCGTGAATTTTCAGGATACCTGATCGTGTTGGTATTAAAATGGCCAAATAACAGTGACTTCTCCTCACTCACAACTTTCTCCACTGGCTCGAGGACGAGGAAGAACTAGCGTGTGTAGAGGAGGTAAGTAAAATGCAAAAAACTACGCCAATCTGGCGGGAATTACTGCAGAATAGGCTACGTGTCTTAACTCAGATTATTTCGCCGTCCCCTACCCCTTATCCCTCCCCTCCACTCCTCTCCTCTCCTCTCCCTATCATATGCTCACCCGTGGCAGACGATAATGTAGATAAAGTCACATACGAAGATACGATACTGTGGCAGCCTTCAGTAGCTTTTCGTGTGCATTTCCAGATACTTTATTTGAGGTATTCCTCATTTCACAACAGTAATAATCCTAAAGCAATGGTATCAATGTTTTAGAGTAGATGGCAGTGTGACTACTGAGTAGTATACTGAGACAATTTCGTGATCGTTGTGTTATGAATTCAGTCAATTCACTATGTGTGAATTCTCTGAAGTGTGCGAGCATCTGAAAAATGGACAATATGAATGTGTTGCGTAGGTGTGTCAACGATAACTAACCCACCTAGGAGTGTGAAGACTGGATAATCTATTGCGTTGAGTAACAGTATTGGGATAGTAGCTGTGTTGGTGGGGGTAGGTGATAGGTGTGGTGAGCCCCCAGCGACAGGTAGTCTGCCCACCAGCTGTTCCTCCGTTGGCTCATGACACGTGGCATGCGGTGGAGGGGGGAGAGGGGCGAGGGAATTAGAGGGGGTTAGAACTGACAGGTGTTGAGGGGGTCAAGACGAACAGGTGTTTGCTCCGTTTCTTGATGACGCACACACGTGGAAATGGTGGTATAAATCAATGTATTCTTAGTGTGTTCAAATTAGTGATCTTGTGTAATAAGCAGACCAAATATTTTAATATGTAGATAGAATAATGATGAGAAATTACGATTATATTTAAGGTATTTATTTTTTTATATCAAATATATACTTATTTATTGGAAAGTTTGATCAATAATCGGCTATCTCACTGATGCGTGAGTGCTACTATACCGTGCGGTCTACGGAGACATTTGCAGTATAGCGTGCGGTCTACCGGGACATTTTACACAATAGTGTGCGGTCGACACTATTTACTCTACTTACACTCTTACACTTCGGTGCAACTTACTATTGTTATATGATATTGTCTATTATACAGAAGAGTATTATAGAAAAACTAAACTGTAGTAAGTCATTTATTAATTATCATCGATTTATTATCACCACAAATATCATCACATCGAGTTCGGGTCGATTCGGCCGTATTTTTTTCGGCCGTGAACCATTTCGGCCGTGAGACGTTTAGGTCGTGAGACGTTTAGGCCGTGAGACGTTTAGGCCGTGAGACGTTTAGGCCGTAAGACGTTTAGGCCGTGAGACGTTTAGGCCGTAAGATGTTTAGGCCCCAGGGACCTTTAGGCCGTGAGACGTTTAGGCCGTGAGACGTTTAGGCCGTGAGACGTTTAGGCCGTAAGACGTTTAGGCCGTAAGATGTTTAGGCCCCAGGGACCTTTAGGCCGTGAGACCTTTAGGCCGTAAGACGTTTAGGCCGTGAGACGTTTAGGCCCCAGGGACCTTTAGGCCGTGAGACCTTTAGGCCGTAAGACGTTTAGGCCGTGAGATGTTTAGGCCCCAGGGACCTTTAGGCCGTGAGACGTTTAGGCCGAAGGGACCGGTGCAGGGATGTGAACTTTTGTAGCCCACATTGTCGCACCGAGCCACCAGATTAATCGTATTTTCTGATAAATACGACCGATAAGTACAACCTTAGGTAAAATAATGTATTCACTAAATTACTTTATATTTAATTGAATTCAGGTTTTACACCACATAACAATATCACATCATACTACTATGCATCACATCATAATATATATATATATATATATATATATATATATATATATATATATATATATATATATATATATATATATTATGCGTTACATCATACTCTATACTATGCTTCACATCACACTACTATGCGCCACATCACACAACTAGGTGTCACGCCACACTGGTACACAATCACACACCACATCACCACTGGTTTAACACATCTACAGGTAACACTTGAGCCACCTTGCACACCACACAGCCTTACACTACAGCACACAATAAATTCATCAAGGTATATTTTACCGAAATAATTTGTAGGCAATAACTGCATAAGTCTCCGCGAGTCCGCGTCCACGAGCTGTACAAAGGTAAAAGTCCAACTGTCATGCAAAGGTCAAAATATTGTACAAATACGATAATTGTCGTACAGCCAACATAAAAATTATAATTATTAAAATATAATAATAAAATAAATGGTAATAAGTGAACACATATGAATACAATCTAACATACGGAGTTATCTACGGTAGTCTAACATAGTCAGGATGTAAACAGAATTCTTTATTTCATAGTCGATTGTGAATGAAAAACACTACGTATAGACTCGGATGCCTGATATAATGGAATTGTAGTTTGATTATATCAAATATATATATATATATATATATATATATATATATATATATATATATATATATATATATATATATATATATATATATATATATCAGAAAAACTGGTACTATACATATAGGGTGAAATACATGTGAAAAACAGTTTGGTTATTTAGGCCGTATGTTGTTTAGGCCGTGAGACGATTCGGCCGTTTGCCAGTTTGGGCGTCACGGCCTAAATTACATACGGCCGAAACGACCTGGACCCATCACATCGATCGATGACAAGGCTCTACTTCTTGTCCAGAAGATTGCTTTCACGTAAAAACGTAACCACTGTTTCTTCTGACAAGATGACACTTCTGTAGAAATCTTTCAACAACATTGCAGAGAGTTAAGTGTTTCAGACTGATTTTATCAGCTTGAATTTTAACTGAGGCATTACTTCGTTGATCCGCATTTTATAAGATTGAGTAGGGTCCCGGTATTCAGGTCAGGTCAGGTCAGGTCAGGTCAGGTGTGGTCTTGTCAGACTACATTACAGCTATGCGGTAGTCAGGTCAGGTCAAATCAGGTGGGATCTTGGTAGACCGCACATTAGGGCACCATAGACTATATATATATACAGGCACCGAGGTAGACCGCACGCTATAATAGCACCGATGCGTGAATATTTAGAGTGATTTATGCTGCCGTGAGTGCAGCTGTTCTGTGAAGCTAAAAAATAAAGTGTGTGGGTGTTGAGTATGAATGAATGACCAAAAAGAGCATTAGTAAAACTTAAGGCGTCAGTACTCAGTATGTTATGATATATGATAGAATAGTGTTCTTAACAATCGGCGTCAGTATGAGATGGAATGTGACTTGTTACTTTGGTGGAAATCGTAACTAAGGAAGTTTGTTTTCCTCCATTTTAATCATGCGTTACACAATAACTAGAGTTGACAGTGTGATATGATTGTAATCTTGCATTGGATACAGGTGTAGGTAAGAACAAAGGACCTTGGTGTAATTAGTTGTAAATGTTCGTTATCATTATTCACCCAGTAATGTCAATGATGTTTTAGCTCGTGTGTACTCTTACTATGTAGCTATGTCGCGAGCGTGTGAATCCGATGACTTAAAACTTTTTGTGACTTGTGTACGGTAAAGTTTTTATAAGCTTTTTTTTTTTTAGCTTTTACTGGGGGCCACGTTTATGTAATAATTATTATGATAATAATAATTATATCATTATTATTACTATAATGAAGCATTTTATGTGTGAAATAACCAGAAACGTAAAAGCTGGAAAATATACACTTAGAGAGAATGGGAAAGAAAGAACAAACTAAATAGATAAGTAAATTGACGATGTGGCAAATCAGCGAAACATTTAGAAAAAAATTATAAAAAATTTATGTGACATGAGTGAAAGGGAAGGACGGATGAATGAGGGAGTGACGGATGATTGTGATGGTGATGATAATGAAGAGGCGTTAATGGAGGAGGCGAAGGAAGATCAGGAGGAGGAGGAGGATATACAGGGTGCTAATGGAATCACAGTAGAATCGATGAAGGAGACTAACACAAACAATCTCCTTCTCTCCAGTTTACCCTACTGTATCCGCTGTCGCTCCCATTCTCTTCCCTCCTCCTTTTCCTAACATAAGTGAAGAAGACTTGATTATCATCACTACCACCTCTTCTACCCCTCTCGCCACCACCATCACCACTGCCCAACTCATCACGCAAGAAGCAGCCTCCACAGTGATGTCATTCTCCAGAGTCTCTGCCGTGACGTCCAGGTTGAATAAGGTTGATGAGAAGGACAGTCACATGCCATTACCACAAGACAGTGAAATTTGCAACGTGGAGATATCACTCAACAAGAAGAGTTCGAGTTTGCCTGTAATGTTATCACCCGACGGACGAAGAGACAATCAAAAGATTACCACAACTCGCCAAAGGAAAAGCAGAGGAACCTCACATGGCAGTATCAGTTTGCAACGAAAAAAGTGAGGATTCTCTTGCTGCATCTTCAACCACCAAAAAAAAAAGGTAAAGAAGCAGCACCGCCCAACGGAGGAAAAAGTAAAGCTGTATCTTCACCCAGAAAGGAAAAATGAAAAGCATCATCATCATCAGCGTCTTCACCACCAAGAAAGGAAAGCAGTTAAAGTTTCCTAGAGACATCATCTCCCAGCAAGGAAATAAGTGAAAGCCAATCCTCCATGCCGCGCAAGGTCACCAGTGAACTCTTAGTGGTCAGGGAGGAACAGGAAGCAAAGAATCAAGACCCTCAGGCGCCCGATGGAGGAGGAGGAGTAGGGAAGAGGGCGTCCATGCCTATCCTAATTAGAGTCAAACAGACTGATGGACAGATAGTAACCTTGAGAGTGCTGGTTAGTATTATTTGTTTAATGTTATTAGTAAGTGTTGCAGTGTTAGTGTAAGATAGAAACAACTATGTATGTAGGTAATATTAGTTGTAGTAAAAATAGTAGTGGGGTGGGGTAAGGAGAATGTCATAGTAACTTGATTCCCTCGTAAATTGTAATCTTAAAGATGTGTGTCGTGGAGGGAACTAGCTGTGAGGTGATGGTGGTGTCATTCCTGTTGCCGTGTGTTAGTGTTGGTGGTGGTGTGAGCATATGTTATATCATGCATTGTTCTCCATTGAACTGCATTTATCGTCTTGTATTGCCTGTTGGTGCTAAGCTCTATCACCCGTGTTTGGGAAGTCCATCAGTTCTTACTCTATTATTTTTAGAAGGTTTGTGCGGTTAAGTGGCGCTTGTTTTGATTCGTGAAGGTCATGGATGTGTGTGTATACTTACAGGATTGATTCAGCTCGTAATGTCCTGTCTTTTAATACCAAATTATCATGTTTTTCTAAAAATTTATGTATACTATTTAGTATTTACACACACGACTTACTCTGGTAGTGCATTCCATTGCTATATTGCTCTGTTTGGAAAACGAGATTTTTGCACATCCTTATCTACTCTTCTCTTAATTTTTTTTTGCTGTGTCTTCTTAATGATGTATTCCCTCGTTGAAATAAGTCTTCTGCATCTATTTTGTTTCTTTTTCTATTACAAATTTGTTTACCATAATCATATCTCCTCTTATCCTTCTTTCCTCTAGTTTGGGCAACCTTAACTTTTCCAGAGTATTTCTTTATAGCTTAATTATCTGAGGTTTGGTACCCATCATGTTGCTGCTCTTTGAACTTTCACTGGTGGCGGGTTCCATACCACTGCCGCACATTCCTATGAGATGCTTATGAATGATGTTATAATTTTTCTTACCATCTCTTCATCTACATACATAATGCGTGTGTGTGTGCGTGCGTGCGTGCGTGCGTGTGTATGTGCGCGCGCGCGTTTGCTCATGCGTGCATACGTGCCCGCGTGCACACACATAGCCATTTATGACAATGCATACAGTGATATAACAAGAGCTTGGCACATGGAGTTTAATTTGATAGACATTGTGTTTTGCATTAGAATAAAAAATTGCATTCTGAGCAATAAAACCAAAGAATTAGATATAACATTTTCATATCGTTAAGAACAGCATAATAATTATTGTTATTATTATTATTATTATTATTATTATTATTATTATTATTATTATTGATATTATTATTAATAGTAGTAGTATTTACATTATCATCATTTACACATTTTTGTCAAATGTCATTTTTTAAAGGTGATAGTCTACTGCCATCACCCCCTATAGCAACCGTAAGCTTCACCCAGTTTTGACATGAGGTTTGTCTATTTTGACAGGGGCCAAATACGGGACAAGGACCACCCCCATTCTATGGCCCACCTCCACCTGGCCCTCCACCTCAGAGCTACGGACCACCCTTCCAGCCTCCTCCACAATACCCCCCCATCATGTCACCACCTCTGCCGCAAAGTGAGTAATTACATCTCCCTCCTATACCTTCTCTGTTTATTGGGATCCCGTGTTTAGTTTGCAGTGTTTGTCAATCTTTTGTTCCTCTCCTCCCCCCTCTCTTCTGCCCTGGTCATCATCATCTTCGTTTAGGCCGCTGGCACACGAGCGTTTTTGTGGTCGCCACGCCGTGACGACAGGAAACGCTGATACACGCGGTTTGTATCTCGACTGAGGGACGTCACAGAGTGGCCCGTGTGTAAGGTTAGCCGCGGCAGAGAGAGACTCCTACACGCTTCCTCAGTATCAGCATGGACTCTGAGGAGGAAGCTACTATACTACTTCTGCTACTGCGACGTCGTCGTCGTCGTCGTCGTCAAAGAAAAAGATCTATGTGGATGCACCCGCTAACATCTGGGAGGTTGACTTATGGACAATTCCATACCATAATGAACTGTCTAAGAGCAGACAATGTCAAATTCTTTAATTACTTCAGAATGTCACAAGCCATGGTTAATTAAAGAAAAGAAGAAGAAAAAAATCTGAGCTCACACACCCTCACACACCAGCGTCTGGTGAATGACTGCGCCACCAACCGACCACACAAGTGGTCCGTGTGTAAGGGTCCAAACCACAAAAATACGCCTAGCGTGGCGGGGATCCGCGCTTCCTGACCACGGTCGCGCGTTTCAGCCGGTCGTGTGTAAAGGTGCGGTCACACGGACAATTTTTCTGGCAATATTACAGCCGGCAACGCAAACGCGGCCCAAACTCGGATATAATTGAGAGTTCTAATGATGACCAACATGTCGGTCTTTCGGCAAGACATATTGCTGCAATATCCTTCCACCAATGCTTATTATTTGACATTAATTTTTAATGCACGCTCTAATTCAATATACAGAAGCTGAAATACATAGCTACAAAGTGGCAAGAACCGATTACAAGACGAATTGTGAAGCCCTGTACACTCTTGTACGTGTTTTTAAGCGATTTGAAGGATACAAAACACCAAGAAAAATTTAAATGAGTTATGGCTGGTATACATTTTCCTTGTTGACGGTCTATTAATAACTAAAATTGTTAGGAGATACCAACTTATTATTGATCACTTTGATGTTGAATGTTTTATGTCTGACGCACTTCCATACACAAGAATCCATTTCAATCATTCACCACCCTATTTGTGAACCAGTTTCTCCCTATTTCTCCCTATTTTTCCAAAGATGCTTCTTCAGATACATCTTGAGAAGCCAAAATTGCCATTCAAATTATTGCTACCTCTGAAAGTCCGTGTGACCAAAACACGGCTAGGTGTTGCCTTTGCTGAATAATTGCAGCCTGAATATTGACGGAAAAGTTGCTCATGTGACCGCGGTTTAAGGGTTCGCGTCAAAACAATGGAAACCTATGGAAAACCACATCCCCGCGGCGGCTTGGCAACATTACGTCGAACCACAGAGTGTGTCCAGTGTCCGTGTGTCCGGGGCGGCTCTTTCTTTTCCTGACTTAACGCTGGGATTGGTTGATGATGATTTTTTACTCGAAGATAGTTTTTTTTTGTGTAGCGCATGCTCTTGCTGACCTCCAACCCCTGTATCGTAGTGGGTTAGGTTACTGTTTGACCCATAGCTGGGGTTGGTTGGCTATTGACTTATCAAGAGTTCATCTGCCCTTCAGGTGGTTTTATTTTTCTTCCTCCTTGGTTGACAAAGACATCCCTTCCTCACTGATGTGTACTTACCAGTGGTTTAGTCGTCAACAACCTTTACGGATAGTTGTTCCTCTGCCTTGGTACATATTTGGAGGGAGATGAGAGGGTCTATATTTCATGAACTTTCATTGGTACTTACAGGGAATGATTGACACTTTGGTTCGCAGCCCCATATATCAATCAATCATTGGGGGCATACGCCGGGGGGCGCGTCGCCTCGCCCACCCTACGACGCCACTCCCGGGGGTCACCTCGCGCGAGTTCCCATGCAGGCTCCTTTCCCATACCAAGCAGCTCTCGGCAAGAAACATCAACTTGCCCCAGCCACGAGCCTTGTGGGCGCCCCCTTGGCCTCCTCCACGCCGGATTGTCTCTTACAGATACAACCCGATGGGAAGG
Source organism: Chionoecetes opilio (assembly GCA_016584305.1). Taxonomy (NCBI): domain Eukaryota; kingdom Metazoa; phylum Arthropoda; class Malacostraca; order Decapoda; family Majidae; genus Chionoecetes; species Chionoecetes opilio. Next base: position 346,626 of record JACEEZ010024208.1, read on the forward strand.
ATCGGTTTCAGGGTAGCGTGCCACATGCCCATATAGCCCAAGTTGGCGCTGACGGACTATGCAGGTAAAAGGCCTCGATTCAGTCTCACGGTGCAATCGCTGATTTGACACGTAATCATCCCAGCGATACCCCATGATTCTGCGAAGACACTTATTACCAAAGGCATTGATTCGTCTCTTCAAGTCACTATTTAGTGTCCATGTCTCACAACCATAGCGTAAGACAGGGATCACAAGCGACTTGAAGATCCGGATCTTTGTCCTCCTGCACAGGTACCGACAATGCCAAATACTCCCGCTGAGCGAGTCCATAACACCGTGGGCTATGCCAATCCGCTGTAAGACTTCTTGACGTGACCCGCCATCATTATGGACTGCGCTACCAAGGTATGTAAAACTTTCCAATATCTCAATGTCCTCGCCACACACATGAACAGACTGTACTGCTTCATCTAGTAAGTCTCCAAACACCTGGACCTTGGTCTTCAGCCAGGAGACCTCAAGTCCCAAAGGCTTTGCCTCCTCGTGCAGCGCCTCGAGAGCCATCACCAGGACCTCCAGCGACTCAACAAAGATTACTGCATCATCGGCAAAAACAAGATCAGTGATCTTGGTGTTGCCGACGGATGCTCCACAATCATTTTGATCTACAACCTTGTCCAATACCCAGTCCATACAAGCGTTGAAAAGTGATGGGGCAAGCACGCACCCTTGCCTCAATCCTGTATTCAAAGGAAAGAAGCTGGATACACCTGCCCCACACTTCACAGCACTTTCAGTCCTAGAATACAGACCCGTTATCAAACCAATAGTCCTTGCAGGAATCCCGCGAAGTCGCAGAAGATCCCAGAGTGACTCACGATGCACTGAGTCAAATGCCTTCTTGAGATCAACATAGGCTGCAAGCATCCCCTGTCGAAACTCACGTCGGCGTTCCACCAGGACACGAAGCGCTAGGATACGGTCCGTTGTTGACTTACCAGGCGTGAACCCAGACTGCTGAGGTCTCTGATGCTTCACCAGATGACTGCGAATCCGTGTCAGCAATAGATGGGCAAGCACCTCGCCTGGTACGCTGAGCAGTGTAATACCGCGGGTAATATCCCCATATACCCAAACGTTAAATAGGGAAAATCAGGAATCCTTGGGAAGGATACTTTTCATGCATTAGCAGCAACTGACAAAGTTAATCTACTGTGATAGTGTACCTATTTAGGTCTTTTAAAGGACTGTAAATATCACTGAATATCTTCTCAATGCTTTATCAGTACACGTACATACATCTGTTGAAATGAGAAAACTAAGATTTTGAGATTTTTTCTCAATGGAAATTTTTATTTCATACTTATCTTACCCACCACCAAAGAATTTTTTTTCTTAATATCGTCTAGTGGTAATATGTAATGTGCAGACTTTTACTCAAGTGACTATGGTGAGTCTGGATGTGAAATTGAAACACTTTTGCGAGAGTTCACAAGTAAACAAAAATTCAGCCCTATCAAAACAAAATTTAAGTAAGTCATTTTAGTGAGATACATGCCTTGTACCTTACAATCACAGAAGTAAGTGTTGTCAGCACTATTGCACTAATTCAATAAAAAGATTTGAAAGGCAGGCAGCAGCTATATATACGCAGTGTCATGATGCATCCTACAAACCAGTAGAGTCGAGAACCACTGACATGGATGTTTTATAAATTACATCATATTCTTTTAGTATTAGAAGACCACATCATAATCATTGTTGTCTTTTGCTTTCCTCCTCCATTGATAATTATCTTTCTTCCTTTGGCAGCATCTCCACCTCCACCATTCACCCCGAAGTCTGAGAGACACTTGCGTCAGTGTGACAAACCTCGCCCCACAAAGTATTACCCTCGACAACCACACCAGAACACCAAGTCTGGCAGCAGCAGTCTCCAGAGCACCCCTCCACTCTCCCCTAAGAAAGGTATAGACCCTTCCTTCCTTCTCCCTATCCACTTCAGCACACACAATAGCCTCTCTGAACCACTTTAGTTTGTTGTTAATCATGGAGCAAGAGCCAAATTTTCTTGTTAGCTTCATTTTCTCTCACTCATCCTGTGATATATTTTCATAACTTTGTCCTACAATTGAGATATATCCTAAATAAAGTTGGTTTGAATTCAGAATGCACATGTGATAAAAGGTTTCCATCATCTAAGAAAGTAACATAACCTTCACAAATTGTATATTCTTAAGACTGCTCGAACCTACAAAAGATATCCACTCATCCCTCAGAACCCATACCGAAAAAGAATGGTGGGGAGGAGGAAGTGCAAGGGGAGGATGCAGAAGACTCTCGGAATACTTTACAACACCTACTCTCTCAGGTCAAGCCCCCTAAGGTGAGCAATTGCTGTGCCATCATGTTATTGCTACTCTGGATCACTTAGATTGGAGCTCCTAAGTGGGCAGATAATTTACCGAGTGTTATTGTTCTTTTTCCATTTATTTTCCTTGTCATGCACTATACATACTGCTATTTATGAAAATCATGCTTCATTGACGAGTACACTGAATATTCAGATAGACTTTTGCCCTAATACCTCTCAGTTTGAACATCAATATGTAGTGATTTTCTACATCTGCATAGAGCTAGGAAGTGATCTGTCTGGATATATTACTCTCACTGGGTATATTACACTATAGTGATAGTGATAGTGATTGTAGATTTTGAATTTGAATCCCGGGAAGGCAAAACACCACGGGCTTAAGTATCTGGACCAAATGGCGTGCCAGACATGAATGAAACTAGAGAGTATCTGTTGGACATGTGTGAAGAAACTGTTAATAATAGGAAATACATACTTCAAAAATTTAGAAATTCACTAGTAAACATGAAACAGGTGTTAATGGGGATTAGAGAGCACTGATGGATGTACTGGTGGACAGGCAAGAGATGAACAAGCAAGCGGATGTGCTATTGCAAAGGGGAGCAGCTGGAGGGATATCTGACCATTATTTGGTAGCTGCAAAATTGAAGATAGGGTATGGTTATATAAAGAGAAGATCCACATGAAGTAGAAAAGTAGTAGTGAGGGTTTGTGAACTAAATAAAGAAGAAGGAAGGAAGAGGTATGAATAGAAGATAAAAAAGGAATGAAGTAAGACAGCTGGCCCTAAAGGTGGAGGGGAATGGACAGGATTTCGGTAAGGAGTAACCAGGTGTGCAAAGGAGCAGAGTGAAGACCATTTGAATATTAGTTTAAATACAGAAGCTAACATAGAGGGTAAAGTATGGCATATTAGTATGGTTTGATATTCATGGAAGGTTATGTCTGTGTTGAATTGGTAGGTGGTGGAGGTGACACCCCACAAGGCCATACTTCAGTGGGTGGCCCCAGATCTAAGCGGGCATCAAGAGGAGCTACCGGTGACGGAGCTCCACTATGAGGTCTTCCTGAATGACAAGCTATACACTACCATCCCCACTACCCAGCTCACCATCACCGGCCTCAAGCCAGCCACTGACTTCAGGGTCTTGTAAGTATCATTATTTGTCATGTAATTGCCTCATGACTGGTAGCTTGTTCCTTGATGGTAGTACACACGTAACCAAAAGTGGAGCTTATTTATGTAACAAAATATTCCCAACAATGAGTGTATGTGTTATTAGGATAAAGAAATGTAAAGTATGTAGGAATTGTAGCAAATGTTCGTCTGCCCCTGTACTTGGTGGGTACGCTTGATTAAAGTTGTTCTTGCCTCTTTCTCATAGTTTCTACTGCCTGTGTGGGAGTGAGCGAGGGGACTCGAGCGGAGTGACCTCCTTCCACACAGAACCCACAGTTCCAGATGTCCCTCAGCTCCCTAAGATGGTGCATAAGACAAAAACTTCTCTTCAGTTCAGGTGAGATTATTGATAATAAAAGGTCCCATCGCTAAATCTCTTTCTTTTTTTGTAGTCTTATGAATATAACTAAAGTAAATTTAGATGGTATCTTGTGATTTAATCTCACCCTTCCTTTTTAGTGGTTAAATGATTATACATGAATTACAAAATGAATCAGTGTGTAGATAGAGATGACATAGCAGTATGGATGATAGTGTATGAAAACACTAAATGTATTACTTATTCAGTGTCAATCAGTTTTTTTTCAGATTTTTGATATATTGAACTATTGTGTGTCCAAAAGAAAAAATATATTAGTATGCTTATAGAGAAAAAAAAAGATCTAGGGGCATTACATCACGAACCTAAATCTGAACAGGAGATACAGATTAGAGAAAAAAAGCAATTTACAGTCAGGATGGAATGATCATTTGCTACAACAATTTAGGATTGTAAGCATTACAGTTTTATATCTTACTGGATAAGGGACTGAAATCAATGATAAAATTTTTTGTACCTTCACCATCAGGTGGACCACCAACCTGAAGGACAATGGGTCCCGGGTGACAGCTTTCATTCTTGAGGTATTTGGCACTAGTGGGGAGTGGACGGAGGTGTACCGTGGCAAGAACAAGCAGCACACCATATCCAAACTGCAGCCTAACACTCGTTATCATGCACGCTTGGCAGCCGTGAATGACTTAGGCAAGAGGTAAGAGTTCAGGTTATGTGCATAGTTGAATGAGTGAGTGCCTGCTTCAGCAGTGCTTTACATCACACACCTCAAAATTGGTTGAGGTATTTTTGTTTGATGATTTCATTAAGTATAAAGAAAAGACTTCAAAACTTGTCCTGTGGTGAGAAGACTCAAACAGCAACTTCTAATTATGACATCACATGTTAGAAATATACCCAGTGACAGGAAAGGTAGTGGTACCATAGATATTTTTGTTTGTCGCGCTCGTGAGTATCTTTTGTAACTTGATGTATATAGCCTTTTTTTTCCACCTTACACCTGTTTTCCACTTTCGTAGTGTGATTTGGAACATTCTGGTTATTCATGGAAAGGGTTCACACCCACACCTAGACACTGCCCGTGTGGCACACTAGTACAGCCTCTATGCTCGTCACTTGACATGTGCAGGTTTGAGCTTCCCTCATGGTGTGAGATTTTTTCCTGGCAATGTGAGTAGTAGTTTATGTTCCCCTTGAGCAAGGGGATAGGGTGTATGGTGTGTGAGGTCCTAGCTTTACCCAAAGATTGGTCTCTATGAGGTCTAAGCTCTTTCCAGGAGGGTAACAACTGGCAGTCATGTGTCACACATATGTGGGGACACACATGTGGACGTGTCAAAAAAGTTAGTTCTAGCCATGATCCACCCTAGATTAAAGTATGCCATGGTGGTATGATCTCCACATAAGAAGAAATACATATACAGTGTTCCCTAGTTATATTGGGGTTACATTCCTGAAAATTCAAACGTAAAGCTATTGATTGCATATTGAGCTTAAGGTCTAATTTGATTAATAGGGATGCATCCTAGACCTGTTTATAAGTGTCCTTATACCCTGCATGGGCCATGCAAATGATGTTTTATGCACTATATTTTATTGAAATAAATGTTGTAAGTTAATAGAATCACATATGTGCATTTGCATATATATATATATATATATATATATATATATATATATATATATATATATATATATGAAACACTCATCTTCCCCAAATCACTCACTTGTCATCATCATCATTGGAGGTGGGGAGAGGAGACCAGAAGGGTTCTTAACAATATTTAGTTTGTAATCCAAATTTTTAGCTCTTTCTAGCTCTCTTAGGCTTGATATTAAAGGCACTAGAGCTTGCAGGCTGCTTAGAAAACATCACGGATGTGGCAATGAAAGTTAGATGAAAATCAAAGTGAAAACCTGGAGACTGATGCACATAAAAACACTTGAGGTAGTGAACTGAACAGGAGCGTGGGAAAGACTGAGCCGAGCATTATTGGGTGGCCGCCATGGCGTGGATGGCACTACGATCGCTCACCCAAACAAATGCTTGTTTGTAGACATGCGGAGCGCTTGACTGGTTGCTCGCACGATCATGACTGCGAGCGAGAACCATCATAAATAGAGCAAATGTACTAAATAAGATTGATCTTATGAGGGAAATAAATGGGGCATCGTATAATGAGAATATACGAAAGAGTGGTCTTATAAATGGAATTGTTTTCTCAAACCTAATGCACCAAGTACCATATATCATCAGAAGCAGAAAATAAAAGGCTTTATATTACTCTATGTACAGTACACTTGCGCTGTACAAGCTTTCATTATATGAGAATTCGATAATACGAGATTCACGAGTTTGCACCCTTTTTCGCTTAACGAGCGAATTCCGTTTGATGATACGATTGTTTGGTATCTTGATGCCTCCCTGTTTATTTTCCATTGATTTTGTGCCTATGTAACCCTTAGATCATTTTATATAGCACAATCTTTCATGAATACTTGCCATCTGCGACCATCCTGCCAAAGCGTTTTGTACTATTTTAAACTATTTTGACGCATTCTAGCGAAAAAGGGGTGTTTTGGCTGAAACAGGTGATATTGAGGAAAACAAGATGTTCGAGAGGAAGCGGCAGGGAATGTGGGAGGGAAGCACAAGGACATTGTCTGTCACTGCTGGGGAGCGCGGAAGAGGACGTGCGAGCGGATAGCCGGAAGTGTGTCTGCACAATGAGGAGAGGAGAGCGGTGTATGGGAAGGGATGCTCAAGGATTGAGGAGCAAGTGAGAGGTAGATATGGTGTCTGGACAGCGTGTGTGTGTGCATATGTGTGTGTTTGTATGTATGTATGTGTGTATGTATGTATGTATGTATGTGGAAAGAAGAGCAGCAAAGGTTGGCGGTTGCGACGGACCGCCTGGGGGGCTCGGGTTGGAAAAGAGTGAGTGTGGGGAGCAGCATGAGTGTGTGTGTGTGTGTGTTGCAGATGTGGGTGAGGCTTTTGGTGGAAGGAGAGGAATGTGGCATCTGAGCAGGTGATTTTAAGTGATGCGTGGAAAGTGGTTTGTTGTACGAGCGAGAGGGGGCAGGGAATGTGTGGGGGAAGCAGTCTGGTAGCGTCTGACCAGGTGTTAAGAAAGAGATTTAAGGAGGACAGTATGTGTGGGTGGGTGTACTTACTGCAGTTCCAGGGGGAAACACACTTGAAACTCAGAATAAGGTTCTTAAAGAAACTCAGAACTACAGAGAATACAGAGGTTACAGTGGGAAGCCTGAAGCGACGTAGTGACAAGGTAGCGGGCAACACGAGACTGAAAAGCCTGGCAGCTTTTCCTCGGAGTATTGCTGCCAGGCACATAAGAACATAAGAAAATAAGGAAGCTACAAGAGGCCGCGAGGCCTACACATGGTAGTTCCTGTCACCTAACACTACAGGGAGGTCCCGTTATACGAGCATTCAATATACGAGAATCTGATGATACGAGATATGTAAATTAGGGTCTATTTTCAATATACGAGATCGAAAATCCAATGCTACGACATTCAAACTGGGGTGAGTAAAATTACCAAGTTATTTACTTAAGTAAATTACAAGTTATTTACTAAAATTATAAAGTCATTTACTGACTATATGATTTTACCTAAGGTTGTACGATAATCAATCTGAAAATATGATAATTCTGGTGGCTCGGTACGACAATGTGGCCTACAAAAATTCACAACCCTGGGCGAGAAGCCAGCAACAACCTGCTCTCGCACTACCTAGATACTACTTTCCATAACGACGGAAGCCAAAGTAACAAAGTAACACATACCTATGTATGTGTTACTTTGACGGAAGCTACAAAGCTCCCTCGGTAGGTCGTAAACGCGTAGGAAGGTTGTGACTGGCTAAGGCGTCATCCATCACCAGCCAATGACAAACAATTTTTAAAACTTCTCGACCAATCACAAGTCAGCGAGACATATTTTCGGGCAAGAATGGCATGCCAGACTGCCTCTCTCTGCCTTCTGTCCCTGTCATCTAAAACCAATTCTCGTTTTATTTGGAATGCTTGCATTTTAAGGAGTTTTAATGTATCAGATAGTAAGATATATGAGTAAGGAGCCTGTGTTGCTAGTGTATTGGTGGTAGAAGGTGTGTATGTGGGTTAAAATAGTGAATATTTGTTATGGGGCGGCCTCGCGGCAAGAATTTCTCCGTCACTCACTGCCCCGCCAGCTCTGCCAGCAGTCACCTCATCATAACATCTTTAATTCACCCTTATTTAAGGTGACACACGGTGCTACATTGATTTAGATAATGACACGTGTATATAACATCTCACCATAATCACTAAGTTGTATAATAACGAGTGATAAGACGTTTAATCCTGCCCAAACCTACCGTGGCGGAGGAGGCGGCGGCCTGCCCCGTCCTCCGCCTCTCTCAAAAACCGCCGTCATCCGCCTCACCTGTGCCTTCCTGAAGAAGACAGTCAGCTCCTACGCCTGTGATAGCACCATAGGATATCACCAGTGATCATAGGATTCGTCAAAGGGTCCTCGCTTTCCTACTAAATAATTACCAAGGAGATCTCCGCTGGCAGCGGAAATCGGCCGCCGCCCGCACAACACAACACCCCTTTATCAGCTGTATAATATGTGCCTTCCTGAAGAAGTCAGGTCAGGTCCCACGCCTGTGATAGCACCATAGGATATCACCAGGGATCATAGGATTCCTCAAGGGGTTCTCGCACCCCTACTAAATATTACCAAATTATATTCTAGCTTGAAAAACTTTTTTTTTTTTTTTTTTTTTTTAATAAATTGGTGGGGTCCTGGAACCAAACCTATATTTTACCATTAGTTATGTGTTTTGTTATACGAGATTTCTCTTTACGAGTATGCCAGGTGGAACCTAACTGCTCGTATCTTCGGGATCTCCCTGTACCTACATCCACCTTCCATCCCCATCCATGAACCTGTCCAGCCCCTCTTTAAAGCTTCCCAATGACTCCGCACTAACTACCTGTCTACCGAGTCCATTCCACTCATTCACCACCCTATTTGTGAACCAGTTTTTTCCCTATTTCCTTTCTAAATCTATGCCCTTCCAGCTTGAATCCATTACAGGGAGGTCCCGAAGATACGAGCAGTTAGGTTCCACCTGGCATACTCGTAAAGCGAAATCTCGTATAACGAAACACATAACTAATGGTAAAATATAGGTTTGGTTCCAAGACCCCATCAATTAAAAAAAAAAAAAAAAAAATTCAAGCTAAAGTAAACTATAGCAAACACAACAAACACACAGCGTCTATATTACCCACACTGTACTACCTATTCTGTAGAAAAAGCATTCTGAAAGAGAAAATAGCAAACAAAATAACATAACTGCACATTAATTAAACATAAAACATGCATAACAAGCAAAAAAGACGTTGTAATGTAGGGGACGCCACGTGATACAAGAGAAGGTAGTGTAGAGGTCCCAAGGTTGGGGCTGCACACCTGCTAATTACCCCTAAAGGTCAGGCCGTGCCATATTCTTAATTAGCCTTCAGGTCACGGCTTGCTAGGGGTGACCTCATTGGTATCAACCAAATCCCCCTTTGTCCAGCCCGGGAGTGGTAGGGCGCGCATTTTGAACTTGATCATTTTACTCACCCCAATTTGAATGTCGTATCATTGGATTTTCGATCTCGTATATTGAAAATAGACCCTAATTTACACATCTCGTATCATCGGATTCTCGTATACCGAATATATGCTCGTATAACGGGACCTCCCTGTACTTCTTATTCTACCCTGGTTAAAAGCCGTAAGAACTTTTCCTACCTCTCCTTTATTAAGTCCCTTTATCCACTTAAAAACTTTTATCAGATCGCCCCTTACTCTGCGTCTCTGGAGTGAGTGTAACTTTAATAACTTCAATCTCTTCTCATAACGAAAGTTATGCATCCCTTGTATCATTTTGGTCATCCTTCTCTGTACTGATTCTAACAAGGCTATATCCATCCTGTAATATGGAGACCAAAACTGAACCGCAGTCTAGGTGAGGTCTGACTAGAGCCAGATAAAGCTTTAGAATAACTTCCGCACTTCTACTTTTAACACTTCTGGTAATGAATCCTAACACTCTATTAGCTTTATTTCTAGCTTCAATACATTGTTTCCTAGGTCGGAGGTCTGGGCTCACCCTCACTCAAAGATCTTTTTCACCTTCTGATCTGTTCAGTGATACATTGTGTATGGTGTATCTATTACCAGGGTTCTTTCTACCAACATTCATAACGCTGCACTTATCAACATTAAATTCCATCTGCCATCTGACTGCCCACTCATTAAGTTTATCTAAGTCTCCCTGCAATATGTTTACATCAGACTGTGATCCAATAATCCTACCTACCTTAAGATTATTGAATCACAGTCTGATGTAAACATATTGCAGGGAGACTTAGATAAATTTAATGAGTGGGCAGTCAGATGGCAGATGGAATTTAATATTGATAAGTGCAGCACATGAAATACTATCCCACATCTCCCCTTCCCCTACTCGCTCACATTTCTTAGAAGTCTTGAGCGCTTCTCTAGTCTCTGATGCGGTCCAAGCGGCTAGACACAGTCGGATAGGGCAGATCTGTCTTGGTGATAGGGAACTCACCAACAACCCGAGGGTCAGCTACAGGAGGTAGGACTGGCCAGAGGAAACAACAGTTCCTCCACCAGATGCGGTGGCTGGGCATCTTCAGCTGGTAGTCCCTGGATCAGCTGACACCCATCACATTCCCCACTTTGTCCCAACATGTAGTGGTCAGGTCCTGGATGCATACGAGGATGTCAGATTCCACCGGTTGAAGAGGGCGGGCACGGTTGTTGTACCGGGCCATGGCATCCTGGGCATGGTGTTCTTAGGCCGCTCGACGGTGCAGAAAGATTTAAAGTGGATTTTGGTTCTCATCGGGGATCGAAGTGAACACCGATGAACGGTGAACGTTCTCGGGTCACCGAGAATGCCACTCGGAGACGCTAACCACTCTGCTACCGCCTCCCCCTGTAGAGGTAGTAGAGGCATTTAGAAGCACATGTACACTGTCTGTGATCTCTGAATTGTTACATGGTACATCAGGCGGGATTTGATTTAAGAGGCCGTCGGCTCTAATATACACCCCCCTTTTTATTAGTCTGTTAGATTGAGGATTTAATGTACATTAATTTTTATATGAATGTTTGTAATCTATGGAATGTTAAAAAAAATTGTGATATTTTTACTATGCATTCTATCCACAGTGACTACAGTCAAGAGACAGTAGCATACACTAGTGGAGTGGTGCCTAGCCAGCCACCTTCACCCACTCTGGAACACGCCTCTGTCACTACCCTCAGTCTAGGTTGGCCCAAGAGGCCCACAGATGACATCTACACCCTGCAGATGGAGGACTCTCTCAATGGATATGGTTTTCAGCCAGTTTACAATGGCCACGAGACCAGATTCGTTTGCCAGCAACTGAGAAGAAACACTTCCTACAGGTTCAGGGTAAATGCTATGATATATATATATATGCATATAATTTTATCCAGCTTTTAATCATGATTTAAATTATATTAAGACTGTCCAGCATTCATTGTTATTTCATACCCTTAACTTGATAAATAATTGTCATATCGAGAATAAAGATCAAGTAAATTCAGTCAGTAAACCTTCCCCATCAATCTCTCACCACAGTTCTCATTTAATTTACTGGTAACCTCTACTGTGAGTCATCATATTCTTCCACCTGCAGCTGTGTGCTTACAATGACGAGGGATCATCACCATTCTCTGAAATTGCCGCGTATCCAACATTGTCTGACAGACCTAAGCCTCCATCTTCCCCACTTGTCAAGGGTCGACCAAAGTCATCTAGGCTTGTAGTAATGTGGAGACCTCCTGTCGACAATGGAGGTGCTGCTGTCTCCTCCTACAGGGTAGAAATGGACCAAGGCTCAGGTAAGGAGCTGCTTTAGGGACGAGTCTTCCCTTGGAAACAGGATTACATTAAGATATTGTCACAGTATCTCCTGAGTATTCATCTACATCTAGGCTGCGTGTGATCAGAGAATGTTGAGGTATATGGCTAGGATCACATGAAGAGATGAAGTGACCAGTGAAGAGGTGGCAAGAAAATGTGGATTGAAGGAGCTGAGCACAGTGCTGAGAGTAAAGCGATTGAGGCGGTTTGGGCATTTGAAGAGGAGAGAAGGTGTTGAGGGATTGGGGAGAGCTGTTGGAGTGGAAGTGCCAGGTCGCCGTCCACCGGCAGGCCAAGGAAGACATGGAGGCAGTGTTGAAGAGGATCTGGCAGCATTGGGCATTGAAGAAGTAGAGGCAACGGATAGAGATAGTTGGAAGTGTATCATCGGCCGTCTAACTTCATAAGATGATATGGTAAAATCTGACATTAAACAGAAAGAAGAAGAAGAAGAAATAGATGAATACTCAGGAGATACTGTCACTTGTTCACTCTTTTAAATGAATCTTAGGAGCTTTCTGAAAATTCACCACAGCAGTTCAGGGATGATTCCACCCTGTTGTAAGAGGCATAATAGTGTTTTGGTCACAGTAGGTGCACTGCAGAGTTAGACTGACTTGCTTTCAAAGTCTTGAGGAACTGTTATGACTTACTCGATGTGTCATTTCACATATGTAAAGGAATGTCATGATGCACCTTCTGCATTGTTGTAGTAATGAAGTTAAGGTGTGCAGTAGGTAGCAGAATATGTACACAGGCTTGATGTTTCAGAAAACTAATTGGTGCTTTATGTTTGCTTTGTAGGGTTTGAATGCATCTACTCCGGGGAAAAGTTGGAAGCTGAATGCACTGATTTGAGCCCAGGGAAAAATTATCATGTCAGAGTGCTGTGCAAAAGTCCAGGGGGAAAAAGTGACTGGAGTGAAGTGTCCACGGTTACCACAGAGGCAGTTTGTCCTGGAGTATGTCACTCTCCACGTCTCCTGGGCAAACCCAAGGCCTCCCAACTGCAGCTTAAGTGGGGTAAGTGTCTTGCTCAACCTATCAAGAATATGATGCCCATTACTTATATATGTGGAAATTTATTTATGCATACAAGCAGCTATATACACTAGCTTGATTTTATAATGTTTTGAGATATATTTTATGCAAGTACAGTAAATCCTTGATAAGCCGAACCAATAGGCCACTACACTGAGTATTAAGATCCCGTTCCAAATGTCCATAAATCTTGATTAGATAGGCACCTTGCGGACAACTGGGTGCTAGTGCAGTGCCCCCCTTTGTAGCTTTATTGCTTTGACGTTGTTAATTCAAGAGGCCTCCACAATTCTGGCTTATATGCTGCCACCACCCACAATAAGTGGGGAAAAAAAGGTTTATAAGATTAAGAGAATAAGTTAGAACTATTGGGTGTAAAAGATAACTCGTTATCTTTTCCTTGGTATATTCTGTTTACTGATAAACCAGTAATTACTTCCCCACTCCTTCCTTACATAATCATTAACATATTTCTCCCCTTAATACTATGCTTAAATGCTAATCACATCGACACGTTGCTAGTATTAGCCCGTGGACCCGAACGTAATCATAAGTACCCTCTCTAAATCTAAATTATTTCCCGTCACTCTCCTTACTGTAATAACACGCTTAATGCTAATCACATCGACGTAGGTATGTTAAGCTCGAGCTCGAGCTTGACACATATCTCCTTTGCCACTGTAGCTCTTTCTTTAGTTTTCTTTCTTTTCCTTTTTTCTTTTAGTTGTGAGCATGTTTACCTTTCACTAGCCAAATGGTGAGAGAAAACACCAACATTTTAGGGATAACTCATCACTTTACGGGAGACTTTTTCTTCCTTTTTATCTCATTTTGGGGTGATTATATTGTCTCATGATGCTGCTGCTGCTGCCACGGCCACGCTGCCAGGCGTGGATGAGCGCCTTGCTTTTATTTGCATATCTTTACACATATGTATGAATAATAGCCATTCAAATGCGATTATATGTCTACACATAGCTACACGGTCTGGTTGTGTTTGTGATTATTTCTCATTTATTTCACAATTTTTCCTGTGTTATTCCTATATTTTCACACCGTTGGGAAAATACCCTTGCTCTAATGGACAATCGGCTTTAACGGACCACTTCTCCCCCCTTTTGGTCCCTAAAATCGAGGGTTGATTGTAGAAGCATGTACAAAAAATTATCTATGAAGTCCACAAAACATGTATATTAGAGTGAGATTCACTAATGGTTTATTCACTAATGGGATCATGAAACTTATTGTAGTGGCCTATTGGGGGGAAGGGTCCATCGCAATATCTGATAGTTTGGTTTATAGGATGATCGGTTGTCCGCCTCATAAACCGAACAGAGTTTGGTTTATGAGGGGCGTCGTTCGGTCATACCTGTTCAAACAAAGATAACTATGTAGACTGTAGTTACTGTAGAGTAAAATATAATTTTGTACAAGGTATTTTTACTGAACTTAACTTGTGCAGGGTAATAGGTACTGTACATAGGCAGGTAAGTACACTGTAACACGTGGGACGAGAGAGCACACGATTGAGTAGTCCCCACACAATGAGGGCTGAGTGTAAACTGAGACGCACGGGCCAGCCAACATGTTCGGTCGGCTCACCAATCGCCACATATGCCGAACTAGAGTTTGGTATATCAGAGGCTTGTTCTAAGGCAACACGGCGTTGGGTTTATCTGAAATTCGGTTTATCGAGGGTTTATTGTAATAATAATTCAAGTATATATTAAATCATAATACTAGCATTTAAGTACATTATGTGCTAAATCAATAAGTACTAGGCATAAAATGAAACATTTTAATAATTCATCAAAAACATTGAATTTACTGTGAAAATATCTGTAAAATTCAGCAGTAACTTAGTAATAATTTGTCATAACGGATAGTACATCTTACTGAGTACAACACAACCCACACCAGGGTATATAAGCAATGTAATAATGACTTTCGGGTACTGCATGACTAACCCTCATTGTGTATCAACTCTTCATAGTTTTTCTTTCATTGTACAATGTACATGCCATGTTTGTCTTTAGGGACACCTTAGGGTTAGGGCAGGTGCCATAACTTAGCACCTGCCAAGTTATGGCAGAATTGCCCATGCAGTCCACTGCAGCAATGGGCCATGCAACACCATGGCCCATTGCAGGATACCCTGTTCATACTTACAGATGTTATACTCATGCCACACCACAACTCGCCAACATCCTCTCCCTTTCTTCCTCAAAAATCAAAATATAGCACTCATTTGTAGTCCACTTTTCACTCCTCAGCATTTTCTTAAGCAATCTTTTTTCATTACTTTTCTTGATTCATCCATAACATCATAGTGTACCATTTTTATCCACTCTGCAGTCTCAAAGTTTATTCCCAGAACTTACTCTCCTATACCCATCATATGCTATTACTTTGACTCTATTCTGCTAAACCCGTTAACAATTGTGAGCAAGAATGTATTTACTGCCTTAGACTTACATTTTATACACTTCATATATTTTAAAATCAATACTAAATGGAAATATATTATACCCTTCACATATGTAGAAGGTTTTGAATGAATGAAAGACATAACGTGAGGAGTCATTCAGAGGATCAAGAAGCTAAATGATGTGTGTTTGGGTTTTTATAATTTTGTAGGCGATCCAGACTATGATGGAGGTGCCCCTGTGCAGGAGTTCCACGTAGACATGACAGCACCAGACAACGATCGCCGTCAAGTGTATCGTGGCCGTGACCACGAGTGTACTGTTGCCAGGTAAAGGAACCTCTGGTCCTCGCCAAATAATTTTATATAACTATGTGTGATGAAAGAGTAGATGTATTTTGTGTTATCAGTATTAATCAACCAGGTCCAGACACAAGATTGTTGTAGGGAAGTGACGTGTATAGTAATATATGAGGTCATTATTTTTTTTGGCATGATGTGTCGGAGAACATCCAGTTGCATTACATTATTGATGTGTAGAATGACCGGGCATTAAGGTGCTGTCCAATAGTTACCAAGTTCCAGCATCATGCCACAGGCCTTGATATGATCTTAGTTATCCCCCACCACTAAGTTCCTCAATCTGTCTGTTCCTCAGTCTCCTTCCGGGGCGACCATACATCTTCCTAGTGAGGAGTGTCAATCGCATCGGACCAGGACCATGGTCTGAGCCCCTTGAGGTTGTAAGTGGTGCAGGGCCTCCAGACACTCCCCATCCACCTCACCTGGCCTGTCGGAGCCCCCACTCAGTAGAATTGGGCTGGGAAGAACCAATCAATAATGGAGCTGGCATTGAACAGTATAACATCCAGATTGCTGAAGTAAGAATAATTGTTTTGTTGTTCATGTTTGACTCATATAATTTTACTTCATATTCATTCCTGAGACATAAGATTGATACAGTTTTCCATGTTTCCTTTGTGTTGTAAAAGGGATGGGAAAAATAGTATTTCACACGGGGCAAGAATAATAATGGGACAAAGGCATGTACACATTATACAGTACAGGTTGAAGTTCCCAAACTCGGCATCCCAAGACTCGGCAACACCCAAAACTCGGCTATGGTTCCGGATTTTCCAAAACACGGCAGAACACCCAAAACCCGGCGCGTAGTTGCCGGGTCGGCCGCTGGGTGCCACCACACAAGGCCGCTTGGTTTCTCCCGCCGATTTGTTTGTTGTTATTGTTCAGTGGTGATGTGACTGTAGAGTTGTGTACACTGTTATTTTGTGTACTTCTATTCTGTGATTTTTTTCATGTGATTTTCATGCTTTTTTCCCCCTTAATATATCTACGTTCTAAAAGTCGGAAAATTCCATTCCTCGGCTCGGCGCTGGTCCCGAGGTTGCCGAGTTTGGGAACTTCAACCTGTATTACAGTTTCAATGTATGCAGAGGAGTGAAGAAATGTATGAAAGTAAAGCAATGAGGTTTATGAAAGACAGCTGGATATGCTGGTTGTCTTTGGAGTTCAACTTTTAAAATTAGTAAGGAAGATTTGACAGGTTTATGGAAATTGGAACATGGAGTGGGTGAAAGCATGAAAGAGTGGCTTAACTACTGACAGAATGTGGGTAGTCTCTCTCAACATGAACTGTGGAATGAAGGAATGAAGATATTGGTACTTGAGACCCATGTTGATCAAAGTGGAAATAGACAAGTAAATCTGGGAGTAGAACAGGGATATAAATGTGATGAAAAGATGGAAGATGGAGAAAGGTGTACAAGGATGTAAAAGATTAGGTCCATGGAAAGCATTCGAAAAGGTACTCCTGGGTAGTTAGTGTTAAGTATGTGGCTTGAGGTATTGATGGTGTAAAGGAAAACAAAATGTTGTCAGTGAAGTGGAGAACTGATCAGGGAGAAACAGACATGTAATTGTTAAATGCAGAGAATGGTTGGGAGATGTGTGGGCGAGTAATTAATCCTTACACAACGGCAGGTGACTTTTTACCTCGCTCTACACACCAGCCAGCAAATTTGCTCTAAATCACTTTTTTTCTACCAGTAATTGTAATAAAACTGCTGAAGCTATCAAGAAACAAAGGAAATTATCGTTTAGTTTAATCTTCCGTCTATGTTACGCAATCTCAACTAACACTCTAGGTGCTCTGGTTTCTTCACAGTGAGGTGAAGAAATAAAGTATTTTTCGCCTTTCGCAAACCAGACACAGATGCACAGATGTGCGTTCCAATGTTTGCGTGCGTTCAAGACTTTGGCTTCACATTCTATCCATATACACTATTGATTCATTTAAAGTAATCGTCCAGACCCATTTTTATTTTGCCTAATTATGTTGAATGTACAAAACACCTCCCGATTTCCCGAATGGGAAAATCTTGAAATAGCAAGTGGAAGTTGTATGTAATAAACAAACATTTTTATTTCAACACATGTCCTTTCTGCCTCCTTATAGGTGTCTTGTCCTCATGCCGAGTCCTCAGAGTCTTCGTCAACCTGTGGCGACCCGGAGTCTGACCTGACCTTCACAAGCGCTTACACTGGGTCAGCCACTACTACAGAAGTGCGGAACCTGTCACCTGCTACCACTTATGCCTTCAGGTGAGAAGCAGTAGGAGTAATGGTCTAGATCTCCTGAGGAATAGCCATAATGATTGTAGCAGGATTTATGTCATGTAGGAAATGGGGCAAAGGAATGGAGAGATATACATGTGGAGGTGGCAGGCTGTGTTGTGATGGTCAGCATGCATGGCTCACAAATGAAAGGTGAAGGATTCAATGTCTTACGATGCAAAGATAGTCTAAATCGGTGCCATAGCTCCTATCTGCTTAGTACAGGTGCTCCAAGACTAGTGATGTTAAGAGACCAAAAAATATGGCTTGTCCAGATCTAACTAGTTTTGGGGCAAACTACAGTACGTATATAGCAAAATCATAAAAATTAGCTTGAAACCTTTTGGAAGTTGACCTTTTTAGTTACTCATTTCATTCACTTTGAACCACTAAAATTAGCATTTATACACTCGACCCTCAATATAACGGACCTCGATTTAACGGATTTTGGATTCAATGAAGTCCATCGGGGAGGCAGTGGCCAAGTGGTTAGCGTCTTGGAGTGGTGAGCTCGATGTCCCAAGTTTGAATCCTGCTAGGGGCAACTCTTTTGGCCATCTTTAACGCGGTCGACGAGAGCCTGGGTGGTTAGTAGAAAGTCCTGAGTTCAAGCCCCACCGAGGAGCATCTGTAAATCCATCGTCGAGTGGCCGAAGAAACCCGCATGCTACATTCCTGTTCTTTCGACTGCGACTTCAAGTGCGGCGAAGAAAACGCCAGGTGGCAGCATGAGCCTAAACTGAGGGTTAACCATCACAGAAAACGGACCCTCACCTATAGATCGCAGGTGTCACTATAAAAATCCAGCCTGCGCCACCACCACGGGCGAGGGCCAACCACCACGACCCTCCAGAATGTGCAGGGCCAACCACACGACCCTCCAGAATGTGCAGGGCCATCCACCACGACCCTCCAGAATGTGCAGGGCCAACCACCAGGACCCTCCAGAATGTGCAGGGCCAACCACCACGACCCTCCAGAATGTGCAGGGCCATCCACCACGACCCTCCAGAATGTGCAGGGCCAACCACCATGACCCTCCAGAATGTGCAGGGCCAACCACCACGACCCTCCAGAATGTGCAGGGCCATCCACCACGACCCTCCAGAATGTGTAGGGCCAACCACCATGACCCTCCAGAATGTGCAGGGCCATCCACCACGACCCTCCAGAATGTGCAGGGCCAACCACCACGACCCTCCAGAATGTGCAGGGCCCAGCCACCACGACCCTCCAGAATGTGTAGGGCAAACCACCACGACCCTCCAGAAGTGCAGGGCCAACCACCAGACCCTCCAGAATGTGCAGGCCATCCACCACGACCCTCCAGAATGTGCAGGGCCATCCACCACGACCCTCCAGAATGTGCAGGGCCGTCCACCACGACCCTCCAGAATGTGGAGGGCCATCCACCACGACCCTCCAGAATGTGCAGGGCCAACCACCACGACCCTCCAGAATGTGCAGGGCCATCCACCTGAGCCATCAAGAAAAAACATAATAGCTTACAGGTGCTAGGCTTCAACATAAAAATTTTAAAAATCTGCTATCAAACAAGCAGACCAAACCATTCAAAAAGTCGGGTGCTTGAAAAAATGAGTCTACTAGGTTGCAAGGCGAGCAGTGCTGGTGTTCCCGCCTAATTCAGCATGTAGTGCCAGTCGCTGTTTACCTCCTGACCTAGCAACACTGTCTTGTTGTTTTTGTGATGCTCGGTTTATCACGAGTGCTGACTCTGACATCCTCCCTCAACCCAGCCTGCCAGCACACTGAGTCTCGGCCACATCTGCCTAGCAACATGCCATGCACGTATGCACTCACTCACTTCCACACATAATTGATAAATGATATTAAGAAATACAGTTTTCTTAATAGTACACACAAACCTCGATTTCCCGGACCTCCATTTCCCGGATATCGGATTTGCCGGACAAAATCCGAGGTCCGGGGATATGTTAGAGTCCCGGACTTTTTTTTTTTTTTTTTTTTTTTTTTTTTTTTTTTTTTTAAACGTTGAAATGCCTGGTCCTGTTCGTAAATTGACAAAGTTGTCCGGCGGTCCGAGCGTCTCCTGTCACCCCTGGTCAGTGTCCGCACCTCCCGCCAGGTGGTAGCATGCTCAGCGGTCGTATTGTTTACATTTGGGCACACGACACTCACGGTTCACCTGCACAGCCTCCGTTAGTCCCCAGACCCCCACTGCCCCTGGTGCAGGAACGTCTCTGGAGACTATTGAATACTTTCTGCTGCCTCCCGCCAGGTGGCAGCATGCTCAGCGGTCATATTGTTTACATTTGGGAAAACAACACTCACGGTTCACCTGCACCCGGGTCCGTTAGTCCCCTGACCTCACTGCCTCTGGTGCAGGAACGTCTCTTGAGAATATTGAACACTTTCTGCTGCCTCCCGCCAGGTGCAGCATGCTCAGCGGACGTAAAAGTCCGCGGCGGGGTAGTTGATATTGGCGGTTGCCGAACAGTTAAATACTAGAGTAGGATAAACGTCCGGGGGTGGGTAATGGCAACCCGGGCGTTATGATTCCCGGACTTTTGCGGTTCCCGGACCAGTGCTCCCCCTTTTAGTCCCGGGGAAAAAGAGGTTTGTTTTGTAGTATGATCTGTGTGATGACCTGGACAAAAGATATAGTAAATGCAGAGTGTATGTCTTTGAGTTTAAGGATAAAATTGACCAAAAAGAGATACGGAGGCGGGCCCCCCCGAGCGTAGCCATTTCCCATATATCCACAACTAGGTAAATTCACACAAGCTTCTTTTCTCCGCCCCTTTTAAACTTGAAGCGTCTGGCTGTACAGTTCTCAAGTACAGCCACAGTAATCACAGGAGGAGGCAAAAGGTGTCGCAACACTGGCATTATGATACCTCTTAACCCCCAACCCCCCACCTCCTTTGTCTATGCCTCCTTTGTCTATACCTCCTCAGGAGTATTTCAATGGTGAAGGGTTTTCGCAGGCCTACTACCTACACTTTTTCTAGGCTAGGGTGACAAGAAGCACCCCCTTCACCGGTAACTCCCGAGATTGAGGCGCAAGCTCGCGACCTTGGGGCCACGGCGAGCCTCACCACTGAGCCCCCGTTCCCCTTGTAATGTTTATCAAAAAAGCGTTAAAATCTAGGCAAAAAACTTATCTAAAACCGAAAAATTCTGAATCCGAAAAGTGTCTGGCCCCAAAGGGGTTTTTGGATAAGAGTTTGGAACCTGTACTCAGTCCTCAGTACTTACCGTTACAAGTTTTTCAAATACCATAAGACTTCAAAAAAACAAATTGGCCTCACGCTGTAATGTTAGTTTTGGGGGCCCGGGCAAATTGGCGCCGCCAACAGCGCCATCTATCGTCTGCTATCGTAGTGTTGATGTATCTTTTACCCCCAGGTGTCACACACCCAAACCCCTCATCTCTCGGGCGCCGCTCCACCGGGAACAAATGCTCGGCGTGCCCTGCTCCCTCCATGGCCCATGCCGCAGGACTCTTCCCCCCAGCTGTGGATAAGGAAAAAATCCCGGTCCCTTTATGTCCCTTCACCCGCCCCCGCTCGGCCACACGAACTCCGACTCACCCGCACCCCCTCGTCTGTCCCCCACCCCCACTGCCCCCGGTGCAGGAATGTTCCCAGATATTGAACACTTCTCTGCAGTGTCTGCGCTTTTCCCCCCACCGTCTAGTGCTACACTTCAATCCTCGCCCGAACGTCCCCCCTAAGACCTGCCAAAAACCCGCTGGGGGGTGGTTGGTCCCCCCCTCCCGGCAACGCACTGTCATCCCCCTCACCCGTCCTTCCCGATGAAGACAGGGCAAATACCACGCTGTGATAGCATCATAGGACTCACCCCGGGCCATAGGTTCCCCCAAAGGGGTCCTCGCAGCCTAAAAAAACAACAACAAAACATTTAACAAAGTGGCGTTCTCGGTGACCCCAGTTTTTATTCTTGATTATGGCTGTAAAATTTCCCCTTTAAATCTTCTTGCAATGTCGAGCGGGCCCAAGAACACCCACTGCTGCCCCTTAATCTTATAAAAAACCCGCCTGCGCCACCACGGGCGGGGCCAACCATCCAGCCCTGGTGAACCTCCGGGCCTATCTCCCACCCCTAGAGGTCACGCCTAAAGGCGTATGGTACGGCGCTTGGGCAAAAAAAAAAATAAAAAAAAAAGCACGAAGTAGCGCGAAAATCGGAATGGTAAAAATTTAGGACTCGGCGCGAAACTCGAGGATTGCGAAACTTGGATAGCGTGAAACTAGGGAGGGTACTGTATATCCATTAAAATAGTGAAAAATATAGAATAGCATGATAAAAGTAATAAATATGAGAACCAAACATGGGTCAAGATGCGCAAAGTAGCTTTGTTTACTTTATAACCGATTGCCGCTGTCTTTCCACCGCACTTGCCAAAGTCTCAGCTTCTGTAATTTTGATCTTGTGAAGTGTTACTTAGTGTTTATTCGACCCTAATACTTATTACTCTACAGTACGTTATTATGGCCCCCAAACGACCTCAAGATAGCACTGATTCTGGTGGGTAAAATGAAAAAAATAAAATAAAAGCCTAACTCTGAAGTAAAATTGAATGTTGTGAAGCGCCACGAGCCAGGTGAGGGGGCTAATTTCATCGCTCATAGCCTAGGCCTGTCTCAGCCAACTACTATATTCAAGAATGCAGACAAGGTTAAGGAGAATGGGCAAAACACCCCAACTTTGTCTGCAAAGCTTGTTAGAAGGGTGTCAGGACCATTCGAGTGAATATTTTTATCGAGTGTGAGGCAGGTCCCTCTTCTTTTTGCTGTGATGTCCCTCTGTAGATGCCAAGACTACGTTGAATTCCTCTCAACTGTGAAGGACCTCATCTCGGCTCTGTATCCAAAAGGTTACGCTAGACTTTGAGCAGCCAGTGTGGGCAGCTGTCCGTGAGGTTTTGCCAGATGTGGAGATCCAGGGATGTCCTTCACTGGACTCAAGCTGTATTCAGGAAGGTAGTGGATCTTGGTTGTAAAGTGCCCTACCAAACCTCTGGTGCTATACATGAGTATATCAGACAGCTCCTTGCACTACCCTTCCTCCCAGCAGAGCACATCCCAGCAATGTTTGAGACCCTAGCTGACAATGCCACTCCTCCACTGCAGCCACTGGTGGATTACATCAGGACAACTTGGGTCGATAACTCTATGTGGCCAGTCGTAGCCTGTTTTTTTAATACCATGCGTGTATAGTAGCATATCTATGATCTTACTGATTAATTAGACATTCACTCAAATGGTCCTCCGCTCGAATGGTCCTCCCCTCGAATAGCCATTCGCTCGAAAGGTTGTGTATTCGTTAGAAGACATCGTAAGCCAATATTGGAGCAGCTAGATAGCTTAATATAATTTTAAGTGATAAGTGGAAGGTTAGGGTGGTCTGGGAACGCATCTCATTTTAACCCATATTATAATGAGCTCGTTTAACGATAGTTCGCCTTATGGTGGGTTTTACAGGAATGCATCCCAGTCGTTAAGTGAGAGTAACTTGTATTTCATGTAGGAAGCAGGTTTAAGGTTTCTCTTCTTTTGATAATGATGTCAATTTTAAATGCATTCCTTCTTTGGTATGCAGAGTATGCTGTATAAACAGTGCTGGGGCGAGTGCCTGGTCATCCCTTGCCACCGTCACCACACCAGCCGCACCCCCTGGCCCTGTGACGTACATCTCTTCTACGGCTGCTGCTACCACCATCATCCTGCTATGGGGAGAACCAGCTAGCCATGGAGACCCCATCAACCACTATGTCATAGAGGTGGGAAACCGCACCATCACCACTCCAGGACCAGAGACTGAGTTCACCCTCACCGACCTGCTGCCAGAGACCCTGTATAAGTAGGTTGAGTGGTGCTGCACCCATCCATCCATCCCTAGGTTTACCTATTGGCAGGGCCGATGGTGGTATCTGCTTGTTTTGTTTTTTCTCTCTTTCTCCCTCTCTTTCTCTCTCTCTTTCTCTCTCTTTCTTTCTCTCTTTCTTTCTCTCTCTCTTTCTCTCTCTTTCTCTCTTCTCTTCTCTCTTCTCTCTTCTCTCTTCTCTCTCTCTCTCTCTCTCTCTCCTCTCTCTCTCTCTCTCTCTCTCTCCTCGCTCTCTCTCTCTCTCTCTCTCTCTCTCTCTCTCTCTCGATCCCGATCCCGATAAATCGGCCGGCCGATTATCCGATTATCGGCCGGCCGATATACCGGCCGATCCCGGTAAATCTAATTTTCCGCTAAATCATTATTTTCGTTATCAGCTCCTGATATAGTTTGATATAACGGAATTTTCCATAAAATTAAGAGTGTTTCCGGTAAATCCTTTTTTTGCAGTGCTCTGGATCCTATCCAATCATAGGCTCCAAGCCTATCCAAACGTTTTGGGTCAGCGACCATTAGCAAAACCACACAAAATATTGCTACAGTAGTGGAATCTTCCTATTCGAGCATTGAAATTGTTAAGAGTTCCCGGACCTCCATTTCCCGGATATCGGATTTGCCGGACAAAATCCGAGGTCCGGGGATATGTTAGAGTCCCGGACATTTTTTTTTTTTTTTTTTTTTTTTTTTTAAACGTTGAAATGCCTGGTCCTGTTCGTAAATTGACAAAGTTGTCCGGCGGTCCGAGCGTCTCCTGTCACCCCTGGTCAGTGTCCGCACCTCCCGCCAGGTGGTAGCATGCTCAGCGGTCGTATTGTTTACATTTGGGCACACGACACTCACAGTTCACCTGTACCGCCTCTGTTAGTCCATGACCCCACTGCCCTGGTGCAGGAACGTCTCTGAGACTATTGAACACTTTCGCTGCCTCCCGCCTGGTGGCAGCATGCTCAGCGGTCGTATTGTTTACATTTGGGCACACGACACTCACGGTTCACCTGCACAGCCTCCGTTAGTCCCCAGACCCCCACTGCCCCTGGTGCAGGAACGTCTCTTGAGACTATTGAATACTTTCTGCTGCCTCCCGCCAGGTGGCAGCATGCTCAGCGGTCGTATTGTTTACATTTGGGCACACGACACTCACGGTTCACCTGCACCGCCTCCGTTAGTCCCCTGACCTCCACTGCCCTGGTGCAGGAACGTCTCTTGAGACTATTGAACACTTTCTGCTGCCTCCCGCCAGGTGGCAGCATGCTCAGCGGACGTAAAAGTCCGCGGCGGGGTAGTTGATATTGGCGGTTGCCGAACAGTAAATACTAGAGTAGGATAAACGTCCGGGGGTGGGTAATGGCATCGGACTGTTATGATTCCCGGACTTTTGCGGTTCCCGGACCAGTGCTCCCCCCTTTTAGTCCGGGAAAACGAGGTTTGTGTGTAGTATTGATCTGTGTGATGACCTGGACAACGATATAGTAAATGCAGAGTGTATGTCTTTGAGTTTAAGGATAAAATTGACCAAATGAGATACGGAGGCGGGCCCCCACGAGTGTAGCTCATTTCCCATATATCACAACTAGGTAAATACACACAAGCTCTCTTTTCTCCGCCCTTTAAACTTGAAGCGTCTGGCTGTACAGTTCTCAAGTACAGGCCACAGTAATCACAGGAGGAGGCAAAAGGTGTCAGCAACACTGGCATTATGATACCTCTTAACCCCCAACCCCCCACCTCCTTTGTCTATACCTCCTCAGGAGTATTTCACCATGGTGGAAGGTGTCTGCATGCCTACTACCTACACATTTTTCTAGGCTAGGGTGACAAGAGAGCGCTACCACCTTCACCGAGTAACTGCCGGGATTGAGGCGCAAACTCGCGACCTTGTGGCCACGAGCTGAGCACTCTACCACTGAGCCACCCATTCCCCTTGTAATGCTTTATCTAAAAAGCGTTAAAATCTAGGCTAAAAATCTTCCATTCTGAAATCCGAAAAATTCCGAAATCCGAAAAGTGTCTGGTCCCAAGGTTTTCGGATAAGAGATTGTGAACCTGTACTCAGTACCTCAGTACTTACCTGTTACAAGTATTTCAAATACCATAAGACATTCAAATCAACTAATCTGGCCTCGCGCTGTAATGTTTACGTTCTGGAGGCTCGGCAAATTGGCGCCGCCAACAGCGCCATCTATCGTCTGCTATCGTAGTGTTGATGTATCAGTTACCACCAGGCTGTCACACACCCAAACACCTCATTTCTCGGGTCTGCCGCTTCACCTGGAACAACATGCTCGGCGATGCCCTCCGCATCACCTCCATGGGCCAATGCCGCAGTGACTCTTCCCCCCAGCTGTGGATAAGGAAAAAGTCCCGCGTCCTTGATGTCACCTTCACCCGCCTCCGACTCGGCCACACGACACTCACGACTCGCCTGCACCGCCTCCGTCTGTCCCCTGACCCTCACTGCCCCTGGTGCAGGAATGTTCCGGAGACTATTGAACACTTTCTGCTGCAGTGTCTGCGCTTCCACTCCAACCGTCTAGTGCTACACTCTCAACTCCTCGCCCTGAACGTCACCACCTAAGACCTGCCAACCCTGCTGGCGGTGGCTTGCGTCCCCCCCTCCCGGCAACGCACTGTCATCCGCCTCACCTGTGCCTTCCTGATGAAGACAGGTCAACTACCACGCCTGTGATAGCATCATAGGACATCACCAGGGCTCATAGTGTTCCCCAAGGGATCCTCGCAGCCCTAAAACAACAACAACAACAACATTCAACAACGTGGCGTTCTCGGTGACCCGAGTTTGATTCTTGATGATGGCTGTAAATTCCACTTTAAATCTTTCTCTGCAACATCGAGCGGCCTAAGAACACCCACATGCTGCCCATTAACTCTTATAAAAATCCTGCCTGCGCCACCACGGGCGAGGGCCAACCATCACAGCCCTCGAGTGAACCTCCAGGGCCTATCATCCCACCCCTAGAGGTCACTGCCTAACGGCGTAGTGGTACGGCGCTATGGACAAAAAATAAATAAAAAAAACTTGCACGAAGTAGCGCGAAAGTCGGAATGGTAAGAATTTAGGACTCGGCGCGAAACTCGAGGATTGCGAAACTTGGATAGCGTGAAACTAGGGAGGGTACTGTATATCCATTAAAATAGTGAAAAATATAGAATAGCATGATAAATAGTAATAAATATGAGAACCAAACATGGGTCAAGATGCGCAAAGTAGCTTTGTTTACTTTATAACCGATTGCCGCTGTCTTTCCACTGCACTTGCCAAAGTCTCAGCTTCTGTAATTTTGATCTTGTGAAGTGTTACTTAGTGTTTATTCGACCCTAATACTTATTACTCTACAGTACGTTATTATGGCCCCCAAACGACCTCAAGATAGCACTGATTCTGGTGGGTAAAATGAAAAAAATAAAATAAAAGCCTAACTCTGAAGTAAAATTGAATGTTGTGAAGCGCCACGAGCCAGGTGAGGGGGCTAATTTCATCGCTCATAGCCTAGGCCTGTCTCAGCCAACTACTATATTCAAGAATGCAGACAAGGTTAAGGAGAATGGGCAAAACACCCCAACTTTGTCTGCAAAGCTTGTTAGAAGGGTGTCAGGACCATTCGAGTGAATATTTTTATCGAGTGTGAGGCAGGTCCCTCTTCTTTTTGCTGTGATGTCCCTCTGTAGATGCCAAGACTACGTTGAATTCCTCTCAACTGTGAAGGACCTCATCTCGGCTCTGTATCCAAAAGGTTACGCTAGACTTTGAGCAGCCAGTGTGGGCAGCTGTCCGTGAGGTTTTGCCAGATGTGGAGATCCAGGGATGTCCTTCACTGGACTCAAGCTGTATTCAGGAAGGTAGTGGATCTTGGTTGTAAAGTGCCCTACCAAACCTCTGGTGCTATACATGAGTATATCAGACAGCTCCTTGCACTACCCTTCCTCCCAGCAGAACACATCCCAGCAATGTTTGAGACCCTAGCTGACAATGCCACTCCTCCACTGCAGCCACTGGTGGATTACATCAGGACAACTTGGCTCGATAACCCTATGTGGCCAGTCGTAGCCTGTTTTTTTAATACCATGCGTGTATAGTAGCATATCTATGATCTTACTGATTAATTAGACATTCACTCAAATGGTCCTCCGCTCGAATGGTCCTCCCCTCGAATAGCCATTCGCTCGAAAGGTTGTGTATTCGTTAGAAGACATCGTAAGCCAATATTGGAGCAGCTAGATAGCTTAATATAATTTTAAGTGATAAGTGGAAGGTTAGGGTGGTCTGGGAACGCATCTCATTTTAACCCATATTATAATGAGCTCGTTTAACAATAGTTCGCCTTCTGGTGGGTTTTACAGGAATGCATCCCAGTCGTTAAGTGAGAGTAACTTGTATTTCATGTAGGAAGCAGGTTTAAGGTTTCTCTTCTTCTGATAATGATGTCAATTTTAAATGCATTCCTTCTTTGGTATGCAGAGTATGCTGTATAAACAGTGCTGGGGCGAGTGCCTGGTCATCCCTTGCCACTGTCACCACACCCGCCGCACCCCCTGGCCCTGTGACGTACATCTCTTCTACGGCTGCTGCTACCACCATCATCCTGCTATGGGGAGAACCAGCTAGCCATGGAGACCCCATCAACCACTATGTCATAGAGGTGGGAAACCGCACCATCACCACTCCAGGACCAGAGACTGAGTTCACCCTCACCGACCTGCTGCCAGAGACCCTGTATAAGTAGGTTGAGTGATGCCGCACCCATCCATCCATCCCTATGTTTACCTATTGGCAGGGCCGATGGTGGTATCTGCTTGTTTTGTTTTTTCTCTCTCTTTCTCCCTCTCTTTCTCTCTCTTTCTCTCTTTCTCCATGGTATGGTCATTTTTCCAATATGGACAAAATTATTCCAAATTATAAATAATGCCAGTCTCCTTTGTGAACAGCCCGTCAGGGTGGCAAGGTTGGTAGAGACGTGAGCCCGCAATGTGCAGCGTCCCTGTGCATTCGGTCAGCGGTTCGAGTCTGCCTAGTTCGTGCTGACGTGGCGGCGCTTTGTATAGTCAATAACCTTGTAGTTGGTACTTGCAAAGTGTCTCGATAGGATGAAAATCTTATCTTATCCTTTGTGAACAGCAGACCTAGCCTTGCGGGAGTGTCTGCCCCTTGGAATCTTGTCTTTTGGTCAACCGATTGCGTCATCACATTTTCCATTACTAAGTTAAAAAAATTATTGCCCCACGAGTCATCACTTTCTTCCGCAGAGCACTCCTCCCAGTCACCTCCTTGCAGTTAAAGTCATTCATCAAAATCAAACTTCCTTCAATTGATTTCTTCATATGCCTGGCTGTATTGTTCAACATCTCTTAAAACTTTCATAATACTTATCCCCTCTCTATGATCTAATTTTTGGTGGAAGGTATGCCACGGGAATATCTTTTTTTCCTCCTTTTCTAGTTTTTAAGCATTTTTGAAACGACTCGACTGTTCCTTCTCCCATTTCCACTTGAACCACTTTCCATATCTTGTTTACTGCTGTCATAACTCCTACTTTATTGCTTGGGTCTCTTCTCCACAGGTTATATTTTCCGTCCCCCATTTGCATTCCACCTCCTTGCTCAATTCCGCCCGTCAGGGTGGCAAGGTTGGTAGAGACGTGAGCTTGCAATGTGCAGAGTCCCTGCGCATTCGGTCAGCGGTTCGAGCCCACCAAGTTCGTCCTGGCGTGGTGGCGCTTTGTTTAGTCAATAACCTTGTAGTTGGTACTTGCAAAGTGTCTAGATAGGATCAAAGTATCTTATCTTATTCTTTTGACCTATACAAATTTGTCAGTGGATAATTTAGATTTACTTACGAGACTGGACCCCCTGCGCACTCTTAACGCATTGCCAACTATCACAAATAGGCAGATCTTAGTTTCATCAGCTGTTCTGGGACATTGAAGACAAAGCCAGTCTCTTTCTTTCTGTGGGGCGCTGTCCCCACTGCCTATGTAGAGGTCTATGTATTTATGGGCAAGTCTCCCACAACTTAATGGAGTCTGACAATGAATAGATCTTATTATCAAAAGCACACATTATAGCCATTCACATTGTCTTTACACAGCCTAACTCCTTTTTTTTCCTAATGCAGGGTACGCATCCAGGCCATGAACAGTGTGGGTCCTGGAGGTTTCAGTGCCATCCACAAGGTAACCACCCGACCCCTGCCACCAGCACCTCCAGCCTTGGAGATGGTCAAAGCCTCCTACAATTCTCTGAAGCTGAAGTGGGGTGATGGTCGCAACTTGGAGTTGACATACTCCTTGCAGATGGAATTCACTAATCCACACAATGGCAACCAAGAGTAGGTTGATGATTTACTCTACAGATTCATGACTTTAGGTTGATGATTTACTCTACAGATTCATGACTTATGTAACAGATAAGATCTCAGTAAAATGTACAATGCAATGGATTGAATACTATTTGAGCTTAGGAATAGCACCCTATGACATGAGACATACACCTTATGGATGTCCTCTTTAAATATTGTATTTCAAGCTTTCCTCAGTGTATCACTATTCCTCTACAGCCGTATAGTTTTCCATAATTTCCTACTTTTGACAACAAGCCAATACCACAGCCTTTCATGCCACATCATCAATTTCTCTATTGACAGGTTCTACCAGGTTTACAGTGGCACCAACCAGAACTACAAAGTAGCCCGGCTTGAAGAGGACACTAAGTATCACCTCAGGATCTGTGCCAAGAACGAGGCTGGCACAGGGCCCTTCTCCTCCATTGCTTCCCTCACCACTACGAAGGCTCCTCCACCCCTCATTAAAGGTAGGCAAACTTTGAATTGATCTGTCACCGTATCTTATCAGTTTTTATTGTGTCAGTGAAGTCATGACCATCTAATTCATCAGTTCATAAAGTTAGAAATCCTGGGCATACGGGCGTACAAGGTGACTGGGCACATAAAACAACCCCCAAATTTTCATGTCAGAATGTAGCTTATGGGCTACAGCCATACAATTGGGCCCTCCAAATCGTGATAATCTCCAAGGTTTGAGTTGTGTTTGGTTCAACATCACCAGAAAACTGTGGGGAGATATTGTCGCTTAATTACCACAATCTACCATACCTCAGGAGTAGGTGCTGTGTTTTTGGTAGGCTAAATATGCATTATTAACTTTTCCTGAGAAAAAACTAATTTTTTTATAGAAAAGCAGGCAAACCAGTGACTAGATTACAAGAAATTTATTGAAAAACATGTAAATCATTGACTGCAGAAAACAGTTTGTGACAATATACAAACATTTTGTGGAAAAGCAGGCAAACCAGTGACTACATTACTAGAAATTTATGGAAAAACATGCAAATCAGTGACTGCAGAAAACAGTTTTATCAAGAGACATGGAAATTAGTGGGATGGTTGGTGCTGTTTGCCATGGGAAGTGATTCAATGTCTGGATCGATTGATGAGGTAGACAAGAGCAGAATGTCATTGAGGTGGCGGTCACTTAGCTGGGAGCGAATGCGAGACTTTGTATATTTCATTTTTGAAAAGAGTTGTTCACAACAGTAAGTGCTGCCAAACATGGCAACGATGCGTTTTACATGCTCAATGTAATTTGGAAATTTGTTAGAAGGGAGGACGAGGTCACGGAAGAAGGACAGTGGAGAAGCGGTACGGTACTTTGCCTTCAGTTCGTCATTACACTGAAGCTACACTGAGCCTCTAATCACAGGCGTCAGTCCAGGGCCGGATTAAGGGGGGGGCTACCGGGGCTCTAGCCACAGGGCCCCCACCAAAAGGGCCCAATAGGGCCCCCACCATATGTACATACAGTAAAAAAAATTGGGGTGTTTTGGGGGGGCTAGAACAGATTAATGGTATTTCAATTAATTTCAATGGGGAAAACTGATTTGATATACAAGCAAATTGAGTTACGAGCTCGATCAATGAACGAAGTAAACTCGTAAGTTAAGGTACCACTGCATAGGCAAAAAAAAAAATTAAATGTAAAATTATTTTTAAATGAATAATTGCTAGCCATTACGACTTATCGGTGATTCAGACGTAATGAATACTGACTTATCAAGGTTTTACTGTACAGAGATAGCAATGTGGAAAGAAGAATTACAGGGAGGTCCCGTTATACGAGCATTCGGTATAC
Organism: Chionoecetes opilio; assembly: GCA_016584305.1. NCBI lineage: Eukaryota > Metazoa > Arthropoda > Malacostraca > Decapoda > Majidae > Chionoecetes > Chionoecetes opilio. The sequence continues at coordinate 378,640 of JACEEZ010024208.1, forward strand.
GAGAATCCGATGATACGAGATGTGTAAATTAGGGTCTATTTTCAATATACGAGATCGAAAATCCAATGATACGGACATTTCAAAATGGGTGAGTAAAATTATCAAGTTCAACATGCACGCCCTACCACTCCCGGGCTGGACAAAGGGGGATTTGGTTGACCCCAGTGAGGTCACCCCTAGCAAGCCGTGACCTGAAGGGTAATTAAGCATATGCGCGGCCTGACCTTTAGGGGTAATTAGCAGGTGTGCGGCCCCAACCTTGGGACCGCTACACTACCTTCTCTTGTATCACGCGGCGTTCCCTACATTACAACGTCTTTTTTGCTTGTTATGCATGTTTTATGTTTAATTAATGTGCAGTTATGTTATTTTGTTTGCTATTTTCTCTTTCAGAATGCTTTTTCTACAGAATAGGTAGTACAGTGTGGGTAATATAGACGCTGTGTGTTTGTTGTGTTTGCTATAGTTTACTTTAGCTTGAAAAACTTGTCTTTTTTTTTTTTTTTTTTTTTTTTTTTTTTTTTTTATAATTGATGGGGTCCTGGAACCAAACCTATATTTTACCATCAGTTATGTGTTTTGTTATACGAGATTTCGCTTTACGAGTATGCCAGGTGGAACCTAACTGCTGGTATCTTCGGGACCTCCCTGTATACTGAAGTTTGAGTAGAACAAAATTTCATCATTGTGTAATTCCTTATAAGATGTCCATAATTCACCCTCTGTTTTCCTATTCATTTGTCCACACATTCCTTTGTTCTTATAAATGAGCCTCTTCTCATCCTAATATGAAAGTTACCAAGGCAGAGGCTAGTTAACCGTCAACCATCGCCTAGGCTATCATCTTGCCGTGCACTATGGGATTTAAGGTTCACATTTTATACCAGGAGTACAAGATGCCTCCCTGTATTTTAAGGGATTTAAAAGGTTAAAAGGCCATTTTATGCCAACATATACAGTAGAAATCATTGAACCAGAAATAACATAAGATTGTGTAACTTACAGTAAGATACAGAAAATGGGATCAGTGACCTATCATGATGATTAAAATGAGGACATGATATACGTATCTTGATATTGCACTTCAAAGCTTATATTGATAGGCTTTCAATGCATGAGTTCTGAAATTACACACAAACCTCGATTTCCCGGACTAATAGGGGGGAGCACTGGTCCGGGAACCGCAAAAGTCCGGGAATCGCAACAGTCCAGAAATTATCCTCTTAAATTTAAAAAAAAAAAAAAAAAAAATTCTTGGACTCTTGACATATTCCCGGACCTCTGATTTTGTCCGGCAAATCCAATATCCGGGAAATCGAGGTTTGTGTGTATATTGGAAGCAGTGAATGTGCTATTTTAATTGTATTCAGTATAACCAGGGGACCAAGGGTTCATGACCTAAAGGATGGTGGTGCATTAAATTATTTCTCTTCAGAACACAATTTATGATGTGAAGCAGCACAGCACATAAACTAATGTCATTATTTTTACTTCTCCCGCAGCACCTCGGGTGACAGAAACACCTGAGGGGAGTCATCTGGTGGAGTGGTGCAGTGTGAGGTGTCCAGGGGAGGACTCCATCATGTATCGGCTTCAGATGTTGCAAGCTGGCAAGGACCAAGATTACTCTGTGGTGTGTACTCTCTCCTTGGCCTATTTCTCTCCTTTTTTTTCATATATTCATTCATTCCCTCCATTCATATCTCTACTTCTCAGTTTGTATTATACAGTGCAAGTGTTAACAAGTATTTATCATGTATAACAGGGCTATTATATTATTTGAGGAGTAGAGCCGAACAATGAAACTGAGATTAATGGAAGGGCCATACACTAATTTTACCTTAATTTTTTTCTCTAAATACTTACGCAGAATGAAATTAAAAATCCATATTTTTTATTGATTTATTCACTGCTTCACTCAGAACTGTGTTGGGTAAGAGTGAGATGTGTTGCTGGCCATGCTAGTACAGGTTGAAGTTCCCAAACTCGGCAACCTCGGGACCAGCGCCGAGCCGAGTAATGGAATTTTCCGACTTTTAGAACGTAGATATATTAAGGGGAAAAAAAGCATGAAAATCACATGAAAAAAAATCTTCCTTTTCTTTTCACTTCCACCAGTAGGTGTTCCTGGAGGTTTGGGAGCCATAATACCAATAACAGACCTGTAGAAGTACACAAAATAACAGTGTACACAACTCTACAGTCACAACACCACTGAACAATAACAACAAACAAATCGGCGGGAGAAACCAAGCGGCCTAGTGTGGTGGCACCGAGCGGCCGACCCGGCAACTACGCGCCGGGTTTTGGGTGTTCTGCCGTGTTTTGGAAAATCCGGAACCATAGCCGAGTTTTGGGTGTTGCCGAGTTTGGGAACTTCAACCTGTAGTACTATTAGTTATATAATTATTTAGCAAACATACGTCCTGAAAAGAGGATCAGGCAGGGTATTTGCTCACACTCCTTGTTCAATTATGTACCGCTAACTAATTCAATGATTCAACACAACACTACTTTCCCAGCACTATTCCACTCAAAAGTCCACCAGCACTATTCCACTAAAGTTGAATGGAAAAAAATAGTGCAGTACATATTCTAGATGTGAGGAAGGTCCAATTGAAAATGTAGTAGAAGAGGAAGTATAAAGAGCATTGAAGGGGATGGAAGATGGAAAGGCACCAGGTCCATTGGGTGTAAGCAGTGAGAGGTTGAAACTAGCAGGTATCAAAACAGCTATCAGAAAACTAACACGAGTTTTTGAAAAGATGAGGGAGTATGAAGGTCCAGAAGAATGGAAGGATAGTTTTACCTTACCACTGTTTAAAGAAGATGCAGTTTTATGTGGTGGGTACAGAGATTTGAGACTATTAGAACATGGGATGAAGATTTGGGAGAGGGTGTCGTGTGAAAGGCTTAAGAGAATCATCAAGATCAATGACTGCCAATTTGGCTTTATGGCTGGAAAGTCAACTACCGATCCAATCTTCATCACAAGACATCTGCAGGAGAAATATAAAGGAAAGAAGAAGCGGCTGTATCATGTGTTTATGGATCTGGAAAAGGCATTCGATAGGATTCCAAGAAGAGCAATTAGATGGGCATTCATAAGACAGAAGGTACCGGAGAGGCTTGTAAGATTGGTAATGGCACTTGTGTGAAGAGTCGAGATCAAGGAAGATTGGTAATGGCACTGTATGAAGAGTCGAGATCAAGGAAGATTGGTAATGGCACTGTATGAAGAGTCGAGATCAAGGAAGATTGGTAATGGCACTGTATGAAGAGTCGAGATCAAGGAAGATTGGTAATGGCACTGTATGAAGAGTCGAGATCAAGGAAGATTGGTAATGGCACTGTATGAAGAGTCGAGATCAAGGGTGAGAGTAGCTGGAGAAACATCAGATGCTTTTGAAACAGGAGTGGGGTACATCAGTCCTCAGTCCTCAGTCCTCTTTTGTTTGTGTTAGTGATTGAAGAAGCCACGAAGGAGTGCAGAACAGGAGATCCATGAGAGCTGCTATATGCAGATGGTTTAGTCTTGACAGCTGAGACAAAGAAATAAGTTGAGAGGAGAGATGTATAGATTTAAAGCAAGCAATGGATAGAAGATCTCAAGAGGTAACCATACTGTGTTTCATCTTGAGAAGCTGTAGGACTTGACATGTGCCCATGAGTACGCGGTGGCAGTCTCAAATCGGTTTGATGTGCTCGGTGCCCTCGAGGACCCCGTAGAACTGTGGGATACCTTCAAACGTGAAACTCTCCAGGCTGCCGAGGAGTGTATTGGGGAGTGCCCGTTGTCAAGGCGTGATTTTGTCTCGAAATAAAATCTATTAACAGTAACTCTACACAAGGCAGAGAGGCCAGTGGAACAAATATCAAGGATTGTGGGGGTTACAAAGAAATGTGTGCACAAGTGGGAACGTTTCGTGAGTGTGGCGGGGTGGCGACACTGGAACATAAGAAGAGGCCAGGGCGAGGATGCAAAAGTCATATCGCAATAATTCTCTTGCTCGACATTTCATGGCATTAGATGTGCATGCTGATGTTTTGCGTCCTCGCCCTTGCCTCCTCTTATGTTTCGCTGTCGCCACCTCGCCACCTTCACGAAACGTTCTCACCCACTTCTGCACACATTTCTTTGTAACACCCACAATCCTTGATATTTGTTCCACTGGCCTCTCTGCCTTGTGTAGAGTTATAATAACTTTAATTTGCTTCTTCGTTAGGTCTTTCATGCCACCCATTATGGAGATGATGAGAGCTATACCAGCGCGCGTCTGTTCAAATTATTTGCGGGAAGCGAGGCGATCCTTTTTTTAAATGCTTCGTCTATAACCGACAAGGGGCATCTAAACATTCCTCAACGGTCTTGATGGATATCCGTGCCTTAGAAGAGTTGCCATATGCAGGATATCTCTCGAAAGTCACTAGGCTGCCATAGAGTACATTTTCAGAATTCACGTATGGGAGCACTGTTATGAAATGGCGAACAATATTTTGGTGCGTAAGTGTAGTGGCATAGTGTACATCAATTTGAAGAAAACTGGATGGTATTGAAGAATTAATAGAGTGAAGTAATATAGTTTGTAGAGGAGTATTAAAGGAGAGCTGAGAGCCAGAAGCAAAGTGAATAATGCTAAATGAGCAGATTATGGATGAGTTAAATAAATTTGAATATTTTGCCTCCATCTTGTGCAAGTATGGGAGGATGGAAGGGAAGATTAAAGAGAGAATCCTACAATGAAGGAAAGTAAAAGGATCTTTGTGTTACATGATGAGAGACAGGACAGCGAGTAAGGAAATTAAGAAAATATTCAGGAATAGCATGATAGTTTTCAGTTACATATGCAAGTAATTCCTGAACGTGGAATGAATACCAGAGGGCTAAAATCTAAGCAGTTGAAATGAGCTATCTGAAGGCTGGCAGAATCTTCAGTTTTTTGTGTAAACAGAATGGATGTTGAGAGTAATGAGAATGTGTATAAAGGAATTGGTATGACTAGTATGGGAGAGGGAGTGAACTATGGATGGGTGGAAATGGTGAAGCACAGCACACTTGAGATAGTTTGGACACCTGGAGAAGATGGATGAGAGCGAGAGAATAAGAAGGATTTATAGGAGTAGAATAGATTCAGGAAGTGTGATAGGACGACTCCTTTGCTTAAATGGGAAGATAAAGTACTGGAGTATGTGAATGAAAGGGGATTTAAGAGTAAGAGGATTGGAAGATGTGTGAAGAAGGTGTTTGGACAGGTATAAGTGGAGGTTTTTCACCACCTTGAGGGAAATCCAAGGAACAGGCATCAGTTTAGACTAGACTAGAAAAACTGGATAGATATTGACGCGGAGACAGGACCACATAAGTATAGCTCAGGGCCTGTATGCTGAGACTAAGTAAATACACACCATCCTTAATCCTCTCCAAAGTAGTCTTTGTCCTCTCCCATGAATTCTTAGCAAATTATATTAGCAAAAGATATTACCACCACATCACAACTGGTATCAAATATAGCTTCTGTTTCTCTACTACAGGTTTACATTGGCACCGAGACTTCCCATGCCCTCACACACCTTGACCCTCACTCCGGCTACTATGTGCGAGTGTGTGGTGTGCGAGTCTGCACCAATGGGGAGACAATGGCTGGGGCATACTCGTCTCCTACCCTCTTCAACACCCCCAAACCTGCTCCAGTCACCACAACCAAGCCAGCTGTAAACACCTCTCAGGTATGTAATCCTCCTTCTCCCCTAACAATGCACAAGTCCTCCCTAAGCACCAATATTTGTCCTTAGGGGGGTGAGGCGGGTAGCAGTAAGTATTTTGCCAAATATTGGAGGTTTACATGTTAATACTAATACTTCCTTTGTATTTGTACTGTGAAGAATCCAAGATATGCATTTTTATCTTTCAAAAGTTTCAGAAAATACTCTTAAGACATAATCTTGAATGCTTATGCAAATTTAAATAACGGAAGCTATTTGGCAGGCGGTCTCACCATAATCTGTTCGTCACCTGTGCGGCCACCTCCATTGGTTGTAGTGTTTTAAAATTTCTCGCTTCCACTTGCTCTCGAGACCCTGTGGTGTCAACGTCAGGGATGACAGTCTTCAGGGCCAGAAGCACAACACTACCACCTCTAGTAAAGGTGCTATCATCACCGATTGCCGATGATCTAGCCTCCCCGACTCGACATCACCTGAGACCCCACCTTTTCCCACTATTCATCTGTTGATGTATTATACATTGTGTATATACTTTTGACTAAGAATATTTTACCTAACCATTTCATGTGTTCGTAGTGTCAGCATTGGACATTCGATGATTTTATCTACCATTATGCATGTGTACTCCATATCATGTCCAATTTACAGAAAAATGGACTTATGAACAGTCCTCTGGAACATATCCAGTTTCTAAGTTGGGACTTTCTGTACTTTTATTATATATTTATATCGTTCAGCTATTTCATTATACTGAAGTGGCTTGGCTTCAGCTTTTATAGCCTATACTGCATTTTTCAGTGTAAAAGACACTTTTTTTATCAGAAAACCGGGTCTCAAAACCATCCTGCGACCTATACACCAAACGTCAAATGGTATGCATTCCAAGGCACACTCTACCTTTACAACAAGGACTTTGACCACTATTATAATTTTAAAGTTTCGCAATAGGCCACTGCACTGAGTATTAAGATCCCGTTCCAAATGTCCATAAATCTTGATTAGATAGGCAACCTTGTGGACAACTGGGTGCTAGCGACCAATATTTGATGTTATTTTAACCACTGTAAGGTACTCTTAAGTGTTGTTGTGTTGAATATCAGGTTTTCACTAATAAAACCAATGGTTTTGATATACAGTACTCATGTCCATATCATGATCATTGGTTTGAAGAAATAGTATTTGAAAGTATAATCTACTCCTGTATGGTCCGACAGATGGAAGGAACTGTTACGTCAAAATGTTTGGGTGAATATATTTCTTCATTGATGCTGAAAGATTATAGATTGTGTGCACAAGGGTATTATGATTTCTTATTCTATAAAAACCATGATTAACGCCATGGATAATTTCGCCATCCAACATTTTAAACATAAACACGGCCCGCCTGCCAAAGTACGATGTTTGTATAATGTAAACACGAGTGACGATGGCTGACGAAGCTAGTCGCTTGTGTTTACCAGGTAACTACAAGTGCCCTGTAGCAGGAACGTCCCCCCGTAAACCATTGAACACTTGCTGCTGCAGTGTCCACTCCTCCACTCCCACCGTATATGGCTACACTTTAATTCCTCGCCTTGAACATTACCACATTTGAACTTGTCGTACACTGTCGAAAATTGTCGTACACTCATCTGGCAACCAATTTTTTTTTTTTTTTTTTTTTTTTTACATCACAAAAGACTGACCAAGGGCACAACAAAAAAGGTAACACAAAGCCCGCTTAGTTGCCAATCCCTATAAATAAGACAGTAAGAAGAGAATAAAAAAAAGGGGGGTGGGCCAATTTAGTTGGGGAGGTGTCTTGTCACTCTTCTCTTGAAAAAATTTAAGTCATAGGAAGGTGGAAAAATAGAAACAGGAAGAGAGTTCCAGAGTTTACCAGTGAAAGGGATGAAAGGGTAAAGATACTGATTAACTCTTGCATTAGGAAGATGGACAGAATAGGGATGAGAATGAGTAGAAAGTCTTGTGCAGCGAGGCCGCGGGAGGGGGGAGAGTCATGCAGTTAGCAAGTTCAGAAGAGCAGTGAGCATGAAAATAACGGTAGAAGATAGCAAGAGAAGCAACATTGCGGCGGTGATTTAAAGATTGAAGACAGTCAGTCAGAGGAGGGGAGTTGATGAGACGAAAAACTTTTGACTCAACCCTGTTTAGGAGAGCTGTATGAGTGGATCCTCTCCAAACATGTGAGACATTCTCCATACATGGGCGGATAAGGCCCCTGTAGAGAGCAAGCAACTGGGAGAAAAAAAGAAAAAAAAAGGACGCAGATGCCACAGGACACCTAACTTCTTAGGAGCTGTTTTAGAAGAGATGAGATGTGAGATTTCCAGTTCAGATTTTTAGTAAAGGATATTCCTAGAATGTTCATTGTAGAAGAAGGAGACAGTTGAGTGTCATTGAAGAAGAGGGCATAGTTATCTGATAGGCTTTGTCGAGTAGATTGGTGAAGAAATTGGGTTTTTGAGGTGAGGCATTGAACAAAACAAGGTTTGCTTTGCCCCAATCAGAAATTATAGAAAGATCAGAAGCTAGGCGCTCGGTGGCATCTCTCCGTGAATCACTTAGTTCCTGTTGAGTTGGACGTCTAATAAACGACGTTGAAAAATGCAGGGTAGAATCATCAGCATAGGAGTGGATAGGGCATTGAGTTAGACTTAGAAGATCATTAATGAATAATAGAAAGAGAGTGGGTGATAGGACAGAACCCTGGGGAACACTACTATTGATAGATTTAGGAGAAGAACAATGTCCGTCTACAGTAGCTGCAATAGAACGGTTTAAAAGGATCAACTGCTCATAAGGTTTGTTGATGTCAATAATAATTTTGAGCAGTTGATCAGTCTTCTTTGAAGTTTTTCTTGGCCACGTTGGCACCCTTTCTTCCACGCCAAAACAGTCCTTAACTCACCATCTTGCACCCGCCTGCATCACACCGAGACGGTATGTTTGGAAACACACATCTCCCTCGCTATCTGGCCAATTGTTTTCCCTCTTGATACAAGGTTACTATATGTGTCTTCTTCACAATTGATAGAGATTTGCCCAGCATAATGCTTTATTAGACCTGGAGAAGGCGGTAGAAGATGGAGGGGCGAATGGGGGTGTAGGAAGGTTGGAGAACCAAACACAACAACCTCTTCCTATGATGACTTGGAAGATACAGAGCAGGCAGGAGCAAGGAATCTACAGCAGATTCTAATACACTGCCAGATATACAAAAAACGTAAATAAATTCAATCGCTCCCACCGAAATTGTCAAAACAGCTAAGGACGTTCGTTATTCCCGCCCAAGTTTTTTGGTGTCCTAAGTTTTTTTGCGCCGACTGTATTATGATTTATGACCGATTTTGGTTACACTGTCATTCTCTTTACATTTTAACGAGTATAATTTTTATTCACATTCATTGCACTGTGAATATTGTATTTAGGTACATGCTCATAATCATTTGCTTTCCCCTACAAATCCTTTTTTTTTTTATATAACTTGATACTTTTATGAGAAAAAAAAATTCCCTCAAAAACACCAATATTTTTTTTCTTCACAAAACCTCTTTGTAAAATAGGGGTGCGTTTATGCGCCGGCAAATACGGTATAAGACTCACTCACTTGGCCATGTTTTCAGGATGTTGGGTTCCAGTGGCAGCGTCTGAGTGATCAGCAGAAGGCAGCTGTCATCTTGGCCATGTTCTCCTGTTCTGCGCCTTTGCAGCCATTGGCCTTCATCACTTTCTGGCACCAGACCTCAGTCGGTAACCCAGCGAAGGCCATTATCATCAACATGTTTTTATATTCTCCTTGAAGATACCCAGATTTACCCTGCTGTGAAGACATTGGCTAAGCCTGCCGAGAGAGGGTGTAGTCACAGAACCAGGCTGGGCTCTGACCTAGAGAGTAGAATGGTACACTGCAACCCAAGTATGATTTACAAATACTTACAGGTATATTATTTGCTTGTATGAATATCTTTTTATACACTTTTGTTCTCTTTATAATGTTGAACCATTGGAGAAGATTTTTGGTACCCTTGTAGTTAAGAGGATTGGCACTGTAGCCATCCCTCTACTCCAATTTTCTGGCGCGAGGGTTCCTGTGGGATCTTGAAATCATTAAGGCTGTGTGTGCACAATTGTAATGCCTACTATTGTTGCTGAGTGTATCACTGTACTCTCATCCACTTTATGAGGTGCTGATTTTTTGTGAAAGTTGAAAAAAAAAAAAAAATGCTTTCCAAAGTGTATTTTTAGCAGACAACATTTTGCTTGATACTCTGTGCTGTCTGATGTGTTGTTTAAGATGTTGTGAAAATTAGTTTTATATAGTAGTCAGACTTGATTTATAAATAGAAAAAAAACAGAAAAAAAATCTCCATATGGCTAAGACTGCACTTCTCTCTTCTTCAAGACTTTTCTTCCAAGTAAATTTGACTCACATTCCGTGAACCGAAATCTCCACATATAGTCGCTCGTTTCTAGTTTAAGTTCCCCAACTTTGTAATAATGGACCAAAAATAGCTGCCACTGCTAGTTCTGTGTTTGTATACCCCAGACGTACTTAGGAACCATACCGTCATTACCTTGTCAGCAGTCATAAAGCATGGCACCTGGGTTCATTTGATTGGTCTCTTTTATCTCTTTGTTTCCACTGCCTCTGGATGCTAAATGTTGCAACATTGGTGCTCAATAGTGGTTTGTGTGCTGCTCCTGTGCTCAAGTGGATGGCTCACCCGTAGCTTGCATCTAATTGAGCTACTACATTCAGATTTGTTAGGTACCACAGTATTTTTTCTTGTGCTTTATTCCCGTTGGTGCAATAAGTGGTGGATATATTTCCATGTCAACAGTATTTAGCTCCAGGGCATTATATTTTGTTTATAGGCAGGATAAACAGCAGATGCTGGCTTGGAGAGGAGAAAGTGGTGAGGTGACATGAGCTTGTGTAATCAGTTTACTACTCTATGTAATTAGGGTAACACGACACATTTTTCACTTCTTGTGTATGACATTATTGTTATTATAATTATTATTATTATTATTATAATTATATATTTTTTTATGTTGACAATTCCTTGGCTGGGTGTTAGTTGCTGTTGCTCTCTGCGTGATGTCTTATTGGGTGTAGGGAAGCAGTGTTTTCCTCCATGCCATCACTACCACTACCACCACCACGCATTCCTTCAGTCAGGATCCTCTGTCTTCGGTGTATGTGACTTCCCTCTTCTATTCATATATTGCAAACACCAAGGTGAACCAGAATTGCTTGGATGTGGGTAGCAATTTTAAAGGTCAGTTCCTGTAAGTGAATTTGTCACCTCTGGTGTGATTTTTTTCTTATTTTTCTTAGTTCCACCAAGTCATAATATTGTGTGGAAGTTACAAAGGTGATGATATTGCTGGTGAGGTGAGGTACTGGGTGTTGATCCGAGCATTAATGGCTGTAATCAGCTCATCAAGTGTATTGTGGTTGTTCTTGGCAGAGTGTAGGGAATGTGGTGGTGGCTGAGAGATTTAAGCTTGGAGAATTTTTGTTTAAGGGGCTAGTTGATGAGGGAGAGGAGTCTTGGAAAGAATGAATTAGATGGTTGTTGTGGGATTGGTGCAGGCTGGTGGTGCTAGACTGTGATGTTGTCCTGTGGTGAGGAGCTATGCGGGACCCTCTGCTCCTGCTGGCGGCTTGGGGGAGATGCCCGACAGGAGAGAATAGTGTCCAAACTGTATTTTTTAAGTTGATATACATACTATATGCATAAAATATTGAGTAATCATAAAAGATGGCAGATTATTTTATATGAATCAAAATATATAATAATGTATGTATTTGCTCTTTTTTATCTGGCATCAATAGATTGCTCTCCAGCAAATGGCGCTTCGGTGTATCTTGTCCCACTTGGTGTTGTGTCACGCTGTGACCCACTCACAGGTGTGTGTGTGTGTGTGTGTGTGTGTGTTTGTATGCATGCATGCAAGAGTCACTCAGCAGTTCATCTGCTGGAGGACCCCACAGCAAACACAGCCAGAAGATAACTAATACTGAAACTTCAGTTTAAGTCCTGCAAGTTCTCATTTTGTGTAAATAAATTGTTTTTCATATTATTTCTTGCAAATTGTGACGAGCTTGACATCCACAGTTGCCCTTGTTCTGAAGTTATGGGTGCACTGCAGGGGGACATCCTGCGGCCACAGTATGTAGAAATGTGATCAGGATGACCCTACAGTGAATGACATACATGTAAAACGAAGCTAGGTATTTGTTATGGCATAACTGACTGAAGGGTAAGGCTAATGAGGCTTTGAATTTGTGTCTGCACTATCACCGAGACATCAAAATTAATAAAGTATGGGCATTTTCACTGTGATATTCAAGAGAGCATTTTGAAAGATCAAGGATTGTATGGTTTGCCTTGGATAGTTTGAAGGAATGGTTCAAATATCACTACCTAAATGTAGAATGTGCTGTTTCTTTGTGGATAGAAGCTTTGCCTTTTCCCCCATTCCTCATATCCTGGGTGTGAAAGGCAGATAGCATATATAGTGAATTGAGTCGTAAATCTTATCTTGTCAGCCACAGATGCCGGAGCCACCATACTGATGCTAGATGGTGAGTGTGGATGAGATAGAGGAAAGGACCAAGCATTACCTAAGTAGGGGTTGTCCATCACCTTGTTGCTGTTTTCTTCAACTTAGTTTATTGTTTTGGCCCTCAAGTATATTTTTGGACATGTGACATTAGCATTCTAAGACTTATGTATCATAAACTTGTGTAAGTATATCATAAAAATATTCTTTATACATCATAAAATAAGTAAGAAAAATGTATACTCTCATATTGCCTGCAAATATGAATTATATTCTATATATTATATTTTGTTTTAATGTTTCCATAGCTCTAATGTTATCAAACAAAAGTGCATTTATGTAAGATAAGTCATGCTGTGACGTATATATGTTGTGAGAGGGTCGGGCAGGTGTGATCCATAGCCCTGACTGGCCTGAGATTGAGGCAAGTAAAGATAGAGGCATCAGTGCCAACCACTCATATTTGAGGATCAAGAAAACATTTTTAAAGGGACTCTGCCAAAAAATATGATGTAAGGACAGTATACTTGCGTTATATGAGCATTTTTTGTTCAAGAATTCGATGATACGAGACATTCACATTCACAAATTTGTACCCTTCACAAAGCATGCAAATTTGATGATACGTGCTTTTGGCATGGCGATACCTCCCTGTTTATTTTCCCTTAATTTTGTACTATGTATCTTTCAAAATTTAAATCATTTGATAAAATATTATCTCTTTAATGCTATTCACTTCCTTGCCTATCCAGGTTAGAAAAGAAAAGTGGCGTACTGTAATGTATGCGTAAAGAAGGTTCAGGGCACCCTGGCAGTAGGGAAATACTGCACATATATATTTTCATTCTCTTTGTTTTTGTTTTCAAAGTTTTTTCAGCATTATCTTTAAAATGTTGTTTATATGTATGCCTATACTTACTTGAAAGCTAAAACATGTAAGTCATGAATTAGCTTGTCGGCCATCAAGGAGTGTATCCCAATGCAGCACATGCATTAATCAATGCCTTCAGTTTATGAGAATTTGATATAAGAGTAGGCTCCGTGGAATATATCTGCTCATATCATCACAAGTATAGTGTACACATTAACATTCAACTGGAACCAATAATCACAATAGCAAAACAAAAACCTATGTTCTACCATCTTTTTGCCTTTTCAAAAATAAACTATATGAGGAAAAAATTTATATCTGTCACCTTCCAGTGTGTTGTGTAACTCCAAAAGTCACATATCTCCAAGGTGGCTGTAAATCACTCTTCAGTAGGAGTAGGAGTCAATCAAGAACGACAACCTTGTTATCAGCAAAACTGCCTCCAATGAAAGCTGGTTATCATGCATCTTTCTTGATTCTTGTTCAGTGAGCAAATTGTTTTTGATTCTTTTGTCTCATTATGACAAATTTTGAAGAACTTTGACACTGTCCCTAGAAGTTTTTTTTATGAGTTTTTTGTTATGGAGTACAGGTTGAAGTTCCCAAACTCAGCATCCCAAGACTCGGCAACACCCAAAACTCGGCTATGGTTCCGGATTTTCCAAAACACGGCAGAACACCCAAAACACGGCGCGTAGTTGCCGGGTCGGCCGCTAGGTGCCACCACACTAGGCCGCTTGGTTTCTTCCACCGATTTGTTTGTTGTTATTGTTCAGTGGTGTTGTGACTGTAGAGATGTGTACACTGTTATTTTGTGTACTTCTACAGGTCTGTTATTGGTATTATAGCTTTCATGCTTTTTTTCCCCTTAATATATCTACGTTCTAAAAGTCGGAAAATTCCATTACTCGGCTCGGCGCTGGTCCCGAGGTTGCCGAGTTTGGGAACTTCAACCTGTATTCATAGCCCGCTACAGATTCTACTAACTCTTCCAATTTGGGTATGGGGTGTATATCAGTGGCTAAATGTTGATTCACTTTCATCCAGACACATCCTTTTTTCCCCATTCGGCTTGTTAACCAGTACTATAGGACTTAACCACGCAGCTGTAGAATTTTCTATTATGTCCTCTTCCATTTCTCTCAACATTTTAGCTATTAATTCCTTGGCTTTCTCCGGATACCTATATGTGACTCCTCTACACGGTTTTGGATCTAACACCTGAATATGAGCTGGTTCAGTTTTCATGGTGCCTAGTTCTCCTGCATCTAAGATAAATAATTTATGGTGTTGTTTTATCAAGGCGAAAAGATGGTGTCTCTCCTGTCCACTTAGGTGCTTCCAGTCTCCCTTTTCTAGAATAGCCTGTATTCGTTCCTGTCGAGTACCACTACCTTTGCTAGCATCACTATCGGGTAACATAGCGTTACTCATCCTAGTGGTGAGACAACGTGGTCCTGCCGTAACTTGCTGCTCTTGAATTTCTTCTGAGTTTACTACTCCATACTTAGCTACTACTACTACTACTACTACTGCTACCACTACTACTATTACTACTACTATTACTACTACTATTACTACTGCTACTACTACTACTACTACTACTACTACTACTACTACTAAACAATTCCTTTCATCCTCCTCTTCAAAACGAGACCAAACACGACATATATCCAGTGACCACCACTACTACTACTAAACAATTCCTTTCATACTCCTCTTCAAAACGAGACCAAACACGACATATGTCCAGTAACTACTACTACTACTACCACTACCACTACAACTACAACTACAACCACTACCCACTACTATTACTATTACCTGTCACTTACTAGGGTGACATGGAGTTTCGTACACAAGTTGTTTCGTACCCAGGTTTTGTTAGTTGTTTCGTACACTGATTTTGAGTTTTTTCGTACTTACCTGCATGGTGTCGTTTCGTAACTAGTCATTAAGTTCATCTCTGAGCTGATTGTACGAAACGACGACTATGGTTTCATATAGACTACGAAACAACTTTTTGGTGTACGAACTGACTTACTATTACTATTATATCATTACAACAATAACAATATAATAGTAGAAAATATATATAAATAGCTATACATAAGAAAATATGTTACCTATCTGAATTTTTTTTTCTTTTTTTTCCATTTTATTTATACTTCTACCGTAGACAACACTAAAGTCGCCAGAACAAGGTTTCTTTTCCATGTACAGATGTGTGGTGTCGTTAATACTTACATTACTACCGTAGATAACACTAAAGTCGCCAGGACAAGGTTTCTTTTCCATGTAGCCTACAGACGTGTGGTGGCGTTAATACTTACATTACTACCGTAGATAACACTAAAGTCACCAGGACAAGGTTTCTTTTCCATGTACAGACGTGTGGTGGCGTTAATACTTACATTGCTACCGTAGACAACACTAAAGTCACCAGGACAAGGTTTCTTTTCGATGTACAGACGTGTGGTGGCGTTAATACTTACATTTCTACATCCATGATTTCAGGACAGTTAGAAGGGGCTATCTGGAGAGTCTGTGTCATTTTGTGTCTTCATCTGTGTCATATTAGGGCTATAAATGAACAAATTACAAAAATATCACCAGAGTGGCGACCTACACTAAGATCGCCATCTAGTGTTTATTTACTGAGTGTCCTCCCGCCGTCGTCGTCGCCTGAAAAAAAAACGCGTAGTGAAATTTGAAGCCATCTATACTTGCAGCTACAAAGCATAAAACAATGCTGAAACAGGGTAGATTATACAGTCATGATATAAACTACTGTGTATCTATGTAAACTACTCTACTGTCTACTATTACTTCTACTACTATTGCTAAATGAATGATAGTAATATATAATAAGTTTTATTTCCTGATGTTTTGTTTATTATTATATACAGTATATATATATATATATATATTTTTTTTAATACTACTATTACTATAACTACTACTACCACTTTTACTATAACTACTACTACTTTCCAGATGGTCATACCTCACCAGACTCACCTAAGGAAACTACTACTGCTACTTCTCCTACCACCACTGCTACTACTGCTACTACAGCCACTACTGCAACCACCACCACTGCTACTGCCACCACTACTACAGCTACTACAACCACTACTACTATTCCTACTACTACTACCAAGACATCACCGGTTACTACTACTACTACACCAGCCCCTACTACTACCACGACTACTACAACTACTGCTGCTACTACTACTACTACTACTCAACCCCAACTGTCTGCTACTAATGTTATAGCAAATTTGAGGGAAATTATTGGGTTATCACCAATAAATAGTAGTAGTAGTAGTACCACGGCTTCTACTGTCCCACCTACTACTGCTACTACTACAACTACTACTGTGTGTGTGTCCCCGACTGCTCCTAGGAAGAAGGTATGTACTACTACTACTACTATAGTCATAATGATATAATAAGGCTATTAAATTTTACTATAACTACTACTATTTCTATTTCTAGTACTATTTCTACTACTTCTACTACTACTACAGTAAAATCCTTATAACTGGGCACGCTAGGGGCTCTGGCCCTTGCCGAGGTATTCAATGTGCCGAGTTATGCAATGTCCTCCTCTGATAGGGGTTTAAAAAAAAAAAAAAATTAAATACAGTACTGTAAAATCATAAAAACTACACTTACCAGTGAACGGGTAGCATGTGCTGGCTTTGATATCACACTCAGCACAAATAGCACGCATGGACGCACCTGCATCCATCCTTGCCAGCACTTTCACCTTTTCCTGCAGGCTCAGGCTCTTCAATTTCATTCCCTTCCTGCTGGAGACACCCTTGCATGATGGAGCTGACATCTTGATATACAGTACTGTATGATGTAATCCCAAAACACATAAAATAGGTGGCAAAGTAAAGCAAAGGTCGGGTACCAGCGTGTAAGCTGTCAGCTGCCCCAAATGCCAATGGAAATGACGTTCTGGGCCTCAAGGGTTAGCAAGTCTTGGCGGCGCCCTGCAGGGAAGCAGAAGGAAGCTGCCCGAGATCACACCACTGCTAAATACATAGCTAAAACAAAAAAAAACAAAAAAATGCTACTACTACTACTACTACCACCACCACTACTACTACTACTACTACTACTACTACTACTGTTACCCTTCTTAGTATGGTTATTTTACGGATAACGGGTTCACTCCATGCTGATACTGGTTGACTAACCTGTAAGGGTGATTGCCGGATGATGCCCTCTTGACGGGCTGGTAACTTGCTTTGTTGCCCAGAGGTACACGTCAAATAAAGTGGTATGTATGGGCTAAACGTGGTCGAGCGGTTCTTACGTAATTTATAAGTATTCTTTAGTGCCAAAGGATTCGAGTAAGACAATATACTACAAAAGATATATATTGTATATATATATGTACACTTATGAAGGTTTATACATTAATAATGTCACGCAGTTTGTTAAGTAACGGCCAATGAAACTAATGTCTAATAGAAAGAGCCGGGAACAGTTAATGACGTGACAAGGTGTTACGGGGCAGCTGATTGGTGCATTCCTCGTATCATCACAACCCATCACAATATCTTCACTACTTAACAGCGGCGTGACCACTGGACACAGCCACTGGACATAGAGGGTGACAAAATCAAAACACCCTTTGTAGTGAAGATTGTATTTTATCAGCCGCCACTGTAGTAGTAGTAGTAGTAGTAGTAGTAGTAGTAGTAGTAGTACCTAGTTGTGTGATGTGACGCCTTAGGTAGTGTACCCCACACCTGGTACACACAAACACACATGAAAAGGTGTCGTCGTGAGTAGGAGCGCAAGGCTAACGCGTCTCCTGTCACTCTGTGTTCTGTCTGTCCGCCTCCACTGCGTCTGCCGCATATGAGGAAAACTGCCCGGAAGCTGTTGTTCCGGTGAGCCAGTGAGCGAGGTGTTTACGTTGTGGTTCCCAAGACCAGGTTATCCACGTCATCATGATGGGATGGCGTGGCTGCTTGGGTTAGCATAATGTCATCAAAAGGTGGCAGTAACTCAGCACGACAGGCGCCGGTACAAGACACACAGACACTCGGACATCCTGTCTTAGTATAGATTTTAGATTAACACACACATATAATATATAACCAGTACGCTACTACTACTACTACTACTACTACCACTACCACTACTACTACTACTACCACTACTACTACTAGCTACTACTACTCCTACTACTATGTATGTATGTGCCACTGAAGACATGTAGTGTGATGTACATAATATAAACTACTGTGCATGCCTCTTCTACTACTACTACTACTACTACTACTACTACTACTACTACTAGCTACTACTACTACTACTACTACTACTACTACTACTACTACTACTACTACTACTACTACCACTACCACTACTACTACTACTACTACTACTACTACTACTACTACTACTACTACTACCACTACCACTACTACTACTACTACCACTACTACTACTAGCTACTACTACTCCTACTACTATGTATGTATGTGCCACTGAAGACATGTAGTGTGATGTACATAATATAAACTACTGTGCATGCCTCTTCTACTACTACTACTACTACTACTATTATTACTACTACTACTACTACTATGTATGTATGTGCCACTGAAGACATGTAGTGTGATGTACATAATATAAACTACTGTGCATGCCTCTTCTACTACTACTACTACTACTACTACTACTATTACTACTACTACTACTACTACTATGTATGTATGTGCCACTGAAGACATGTAGTGTGATGTACATAATATAAACTACTGTGCATGCCTCTTCTACTACTACTACTACTACTACTATGTATGTATGTGCCACTGAAGACATGTAGTGTGATGTACATAATATAAACTACTGTGCATGCCTCTTCTACTACTACTACTACTACTACTACTACTACTACTACTACTACTACTACTACTACTACTACTACCACTACTACTACTAGCTACTACTACTCCTACTACTATGTATGTATGTGCCACTGAAGACATGTAGTGTGATGTACATAATATAAACTACTGTGCATGCCTCTTCAGTGGCATATAAAAGGCTGTAGTGATGCTAAAATTCGTAATATATTGTGCCTGGCGACATTAGTGCAGTGGCGAGTGACTGGCGACTTTAGTGTTGTGTACGGTAGAGTGTACTGAATCTTAACATTACACGACCTCTTGTAGCTTCCTTATGTTCTTATTACACATATATAGACTTATATGTGTAGTCTTACAGCATAATTCACCTCATTATAGACTGTAGAAGGGTAGGCTGTGTACTAAGGATCAGTTCTGACATTAGACACAGGCCTACAGCATAATTCACCTCATTATAGACTGTAGAAGGGTAGGCCGTGTACTAAGGATAAGTTCTGACATTAGACACAGGCCTACAGCATAATTCACCTCATTATAGACTGTAGAAGGGTAGGCCGTGTACTAAGGATCAGTTCTGACATTAGACACAGGCCTACAGCATAAGTCACCTCATTATAGACTGTAGAAGGGTAGGCCGTGTACTAAGGATCAGTTCTGACATTAGACACAGGCTGACGAAGGACACGAAATAATCCTTTAATTAAAGACCCTTAAATTCCCAAGCCAAATTACCAATCAAATTTCGCGCCAAAATTAGCTGGCCCTTTAAGGAACTCCTCTATTAATACTACATCCTTCCTGGGCTCTCCTATCCTTTATTTTACCCCACACTTCATATTACTGCATCCATGATCGCTCTGTCATAGCCACACTTTGTTTAATAAAGCCATGAGTCCAGGAGAGAAGGAAGCAAGAAATGTTGGAACCCTGCTTCCCATGGCCATGGCCCCGTGTGGCCCAGACAGAGAGGCGGTGGACGTGTGGGCGTGATGGCACAGACAGGAAGGCGGTGGGCGTGTGGGCGTGATGGCGGGGCAAAGGGCGGTTATAGAGCTACCAGGACATACCAGGAACCACTACACTATGCAGGTAAGTCCATTAAGGTGGTGTGCTGGTATTAATGTGGGCGTGTGTGTGTGTAAGGGGCGGGGGAATGGTGGGTGTGTGTGTCTGGTAGGGATGTGCACCGGTATCCGGTATACCGAAATACCGGTATTTTAGCACCGGTATTACCGGTATTTTTGTTTTCCGGTATATCGGTATCGGTATTAGTATTGCATTGGTATACCGGTATCGGTTATTATTTGGTCGGTATTGGATTTCGGTATTATGTTTTTTTTTCTCTTTTTTTTTCTGGAAACAGACTCCTGACTAGTACCAAGGCCAAGAACTGACTAGTGACTACTCCGACTGCCGAGACACCTATGGTAGCGTAACGCTCATCAAAATCTAAAAATATCAAGTCAGTTCACTTACGATCTTAATTTGGTCGTGCGGCGCAATGACGTCACGCTGCCTTCCAAACAAGAGTCCGTTGCGTGAGATTGCTATGTTTATTAATAGGACTATTTCTTTATGGTATAGCAAAGGACAACATTACGTCTTCCTATAAAATGTACGAAGTGCTACTATAGCGTGCGGTCTACCAGGACATCTATCTAATATAGTATTACTATAGGTGTGTGTGTGTGTGTGTGTGTGGGTGTCTGTTTTGGGTAGCCGAAACTGTAAATTAAAGTTTGATGAGAGTAGGCTCAAAAAATCGCAAATAAATCGTAGGTGGTAAACGGCTTGGTTCCATGTCGATTGAATAATTTTGAAGGGGGATTTTGGGCTAAAAACACTTTTCAGAGATTAGATTACAGGAATGAACTTGCGATAACGTCTTGCCGTATTTCACTAATTCCGTAGACTCATGGACTTACCGTTTGTGTATAGGTGTCTTGCACTGACGTCACGATCTAGCGTCTTCAAGCCAAATGCCGCCCGTCGGAGCGAGCTGGAGGACCAACAAACTCCACTTGCCGCCCGTGTTTGCCAGCTTATGGTAATTTTCCCCTACCAAATATATGTTTAGCAGTATAAAAGATATACTGTTATCTTCAGAAATGTTGTCTATAATACATCAAATAAAAAACCGTAAAACGCTAAGAAAGGCCATTATGAGCACTCAATTGTGTGATAATTTGGTTAAAGGGTGGGTGGGGGGGGAAAAATGGTGGGGGGTGGATAATTTGGGTGGGGTGGGGGGGGGGAAAAAAAAGGGGGGGGGGGGGTTTTAAAAGGGTGGTGGATAAGGGTTTTTTTTTTTTTTGGGGGGGGGGGGGGGGGGGTGGGGTGGGGGGGATAATGGGGGTGGGGGTAATGGTAGTGGTGGATAAGGGTGGTGGTGGATAATGGGGGGGTGGGGGGGATAAGTAGTGGTGGTAATGGTGTGGTGGATAATGGTAGTGTGGATAATGGTGTGTGGATAATGGTGGTGGTGGATAATTATGGTTGATATGTGGTGAATTGGTGTGGTGGAAATGGTGGATTGGTATAATGTTTTGGTGGTGGATAATGGTAGTGGTGGAAAAAGGATCTGATAGTACAGGAGTAACTGGTGGTGGGTACTGGGGAAATAATGGTAGGGGATAATGTGATAAGTTTAGGGTAATTGTGTGTAATGGTCGTGGGGCAATAACGTCGCTGATCTGTATAAAGATCGTTGGTGGAATTGTTGGTTTTTAATGGTATGGTTGGATATGGTGGTGCAAAGGAAACTTAGTCTGGTTATAAATGGTGGAAGTGCATAATGGTGGGTGGTTGGACTGGAATTATGTAATGTGGAAAACTGGTAGGGGTGGATTGGTAGTGTGGGTATGGTGTGGTGGTGTAATGGTTTGGGTAGATGGAATGGTATGGATAAGGGTTGTGGTGGTGGAAAAAGGATGGAAAAAATGTGGTGGGTAAGGGCTTGGTATGTGTGATTGATAATTGAAGGGTGGATATTGGGAAAGATAGGTGGTGGTCAGGAATTGAGGTGCGATAAGGTACTTGGCGGATAATTTGTGGATAATGGTGGTGGTGGATTACGGTATGGTGATAATGGTAGTGTGGAATGGTGGTCGATGGTAGCGTTGAGGATAATGGCGGTGGAGTGGAATGGAGGGGAAATGGTAGGTGGATGGTGTGTTTGGCTTAAGGTAGTGTCCATCCAATGGTATGTTTAGCAGTTGGTGTGATATGGTGGTGGTGGAAATGTTGTGGTGTATAATGGTGGTGGTGGATAAATAGTGAGGACTAATGGTAAATGGTGATAATGGTGGTAGGATAATGGATGTGGTGGATAATTGAGTATTGACCAACGCGGGTTCTAATGGTTGGTGGTGGATAAAGGTGGTGATAATGGTAGTGGAGGATCATGTAGGGGTGGAAATGGTAGTGTTCATAATGGTGTGGTGGTTGATAATGTGTGGAAATGGTAGTGTGGATAAATGAGGGTGTGTGATAACTGGTGAAATGGGTGTGGGAAATTGTGTGATAATGGTGTTGTGTTAAGGTAATTGGTAAATGATTTAAATGGAGTGTGGTGAAGAGTGTGTACGTGGTGAGGGTGGGGGATTGTAGTGGTGGATATGGTGGTGGTGGTGGATAATGGTAGTGGTGGAATGGTGGTAATGGTGGTGGTGGATAATGGTGTGGTGGATAATGGTGGTGGTGGTGGATAATGGTGGTGGTGGATATGGTGGTGGAATAATGGTAGTGGATTGTGGAGTAGGATGTGGTGAGTTGGAGGGGGGAATAGTGGAGTGTGTAGCTACATAAGTGTTAGCCTACCTTAAATTTATTAAATGTAATATGTAGCTACATCATGTCGATCATAGCTCAATGTCACATTGCTACCATAAAGGCTAATCCACAAAAGGCCTAAGCCCTCGCCGCCTAGAGGCTCGCGATCCACTACCGCCCCTTTCCAGATTTCTCGAGCAAGTCAACTCGGTAACACTGCTTCGAAACCTAACCCACCTTCCTTCCCTATCCTGACCTGTTGACCTTATATCAATATAATATATAATATATATATATATATATATATATATATATATATATAAGGTAAATGTATATTTTAAAGAATGAATAAGGAAAGGTCAGGGTTGGAAAGCAAGGTTAGGGGTTGTGTTTCGAGCAGTGTAACGGAAGTGACTGCTCGAGAATCGGAAAGAGCGTTAGGGAGCAAGCTTTTGGTGGCAAGGCCGTGTTTTGGTAGCTTTTGGATTGGTAGCTATGATCGACATGATGTAGCTACATGATAAATATTAAAAACACTCTTACTTTGGGTTTAAAAAATTAGGTAGGCTACACATATATACTATAAATCAATATTAGTAAACTTTATATTAATTTCATGGAGTTTATTAAATAGTTTCAGCCTTACATAGTCACGAAAGACAACTCTAATGGCTTGTTAAGGGGGGGGAGAGGAGGGGGTGGTCAAGAGAGAGAGAGAGCCGCTTACAGAAGGAAGTATGTAAGGTAAACTGGTGGTGGTGGTGACATGGAGTAATTTTGCCTTTTTGAGATTCAAATTCCATAGGTATAGAGAGACATAGAAGAAAGACGAAGGTGTATCACGAAAGGGAGGAGTGGGGAGGGGTAGGCTGGGTGGTGGTGGGTGGTAATTGTGTGGTAATGTGTGGTATGAGGCATTGCTCATGTTAATTGACCGGGTGGTTCTGGGTGTGTGTGGGGGGTGGGGGTGGATGGGGTGGTCGTGTGTGTGTGTGGGGCGGGGTGATGGCCGGGGTGGTCGTCTGTGTGTGTGTGTGAGGGGGGGGGTGATGGCTGGGGTGGTCGTGTGTGTGGGGTGTGGGGGGGGGGTGGTGGTCGTGTGTGTGTGGGGGCGGGGTGATGGCCGGGGTGTCGTCTGTGTGGTGTGTGGGGGCGGGGCGTGATGGCTGGGTGGTCGTTTATGTTGGGGTGGGGGCGGGTGATGGCTGGGGTGTGTGTCTGTGTGTGTGTGTGTGGGGCGGGGGATGGCCGGGGTGGTCGCTGTGTGTGTGTGTGGGGGCGGGGTGATGGCTGGGGGGTCGTGTGTGTGTGTGTGGGGGGGGGGGGGGGTGATGCTGTGTGTGTGTGTGTGTGGGGCGGGGGTGATGGCGGGGTGGTGTCTGGGGTGTGGGGGGGGCGGGGGTGATGGCTGGGGGGGTCGTGTGTGTGTGGGGCGCGGGGTGATGGCTGGGGTGGTGTGTGTGTGGGCGTGGGTGATGGCGGGGTGAGGCGTGTGTTGTGTGTGGGGCGGGGTGATGGCCGGGGTGTGTGGTGTGGTGGGGGGGGGTGTGCTGGGGTGTGTGTGTGGTGGGGCGGGGGTGATGCCGGGGTGTGTGTGTGTGTGGGGCGGGGTGATGGTTGGTGTGGTCGTGTGTGTGTGGTGGGGGGGGGGGGGGTGATGGCCGGGGTGGTCGTGTGTGTGTGTGTGAGGCGTCGTGATGGCCGGGGTGTGTGAGTTGGGGGGGGGGGTGATGGCTGGGG
This sequence comes from Chionoecetes opilio, assembly GCA_016584305.1. Taxonomy (NCBI): domain Eukaryota; kingdom Metazoa; phylum Arthropoda; class Malacostraca; order Decapoda; family Majidae; genus Chionoecetes; species Chionoecetes opilio. The sequence continues at coordinate 403,228 of JACEEZ010024208.1, forward strand.
TGTGTGTGTGTGTGTGGGACGGGGTGATGGCTGGGGTGTGTGTGTGTGTGGGACGGGGTGATGGCTGGGGTGTGTGTGTGTGTGGGACGGGGTGATGGCCGGGGTGTGTGTGTGTGTTTTGGGGCGTCGTGATGGCCGGGGTGTGTGAGTTGGGGGGGGGGGTGATGGTTGGGGTGTGTGTGTGTGTGGGACGGGGTGATGGCTGGGGTGTGTGTGTGTGTGGGGCGGGGTGATGGCTGGGGTGGTCGTGTGTGTGTGTGTGTGGGGTGGGGCAGGGTGATGGCTGGGGTGGTCGTGTGTGTGTGTGTGTGTGGGGGGCGGGGTGATGGCCGGGGTGGTCGTGTGTGTGTGGGGCGGGGTGATGGCCGGGGTGGTCGTGTGTGTGTGGGGTGGGGGGGGGGGGGGTTGCGACTAGTTTGGCATAGACTGGGTTTCTTCAGGGCAATACGGAAGGAAGTCCAGTAGTTGGGAAACAAGTCTGGAATATAAAGTACTCACTTCCCAGCCTGTGTCTCCTTCACCACCTGTCTTTACACCGGCCACTATGTCCACACAACAGTAGTAACAGTAGCACACAATGTAATAGCTAAATCAGGAACTACATCATGGAGGTCTCACGGCCTCTTGTAGCTTCCTTATTTTCTTATGTTCTTATGTAAATACAAATTAGTCATAAATAAATTGTGTGGGCAGGTATTTGATACAGAAAATATTTATATAATCAATCTTATCGTCACTTACCATTCATTGTCCCATTGCAGGATTGAGGAAGAGAATCAAGGTGTCCGAGAAGAGGTCAGCCCGGCTCACCTAGCTCACGGACGAGCCGGGTCACCTCGCCAGACTGACCTTATGCCGGAAACTGTTCACATTACCGCCACCTCTATAGGACGTTACTAGAAGCTTTCCTCACTCACATAATAATAGTCTACAGTGGAATTTGATATATAAAGTCAAATAACATTGTATATATTTATCAGAGCTACTGTTCAGGAAATAGTTTTTGATATATTTTCACATTTGAAAGATTAACAATGAAACATTTTCTTATGGAAATAATTTTATTGATAAATTATAAATCATAATTATTTATATTGTAATGCTATGATCATAATTCTATGGTGTGTGTGTGCTATGCCGGCTGTGGTCTGTCTATCAACCATACTGTGGGTCCCTGTGAGCTGTGGGGGGGGGGGAGAGAGAGAGAGAGAGAGAGAGAGAGAGAGAGAGAGAGAGAGAGAGAGAGAGAGAGAGAGAGAGAGAGAGAGAGAGGAGAGAGAGGAGAGAGAGGAGAAGGGGAGAGAAGAGGAGGAGAGAGAGAGAGAAACTCTTATGAATAACTAGGTGCCTGTCCTTTCCGGCTTAATAACATTGTAAGGAAATATTGAGGGCCTATTTATGCCTATTGTATTCTTTCCCTGCGACCTTGCACTAAATCCATCCCTTGTTACAGAAAGAACAAATCTCCGAAATAGGAATCAGAAGTTTGTTTTTCCAGCCTGAAGGAAGGAATGCGGCGAGACTTGTGGCAAAGACAAGATGACTGAAGTGTTGCAGTAAGCCAGAATCCACGCAACACAAGTGGATCAATAACAACACAAGCAACACAAGTTTGGCAATGTGTGTGAAGGAAGTGGAAGCTGGCTACACTTTGCACTACATCCCTTCACCAAGGTAAGGAATGCAGACAGAAGTTAACCCCTTCACGCCCAGATCTTTCCTTGGCTATAAAAAATTGTATGTTGTCGAGCCATAAAATTACGAAAAGTAACTAAATAAACCAAATGAGTTATTGGCAAGGATACTAAACAGGTCATATCTATAAAAATATTGCTGATATTCATTAAAAATCATCTACTGGTGGTCAAATTACAATGGCAATTACGTTCTGGGCCTGAAGGGGTTGATCCGATTCCCTGAGTACTGTCTCTCTGCATCACACTGGAAGCTGGCATCATCAAAACTGTCTTCAAGGGTTTTGATCATAAAAGCATTGAAGACAGTTTTGATCAGCCTTGAATCCCCTTGATAAAGTAATATTGAATAGTAATACCATTAGTAATAGTCATGTTTAATAGTATAAGTAATAATAATAGCTTATCCATCTTGACCTTGGTTAATGATATGCAGTGGTCAACTCACTTCATTTTATTTTTATATCATTTTAAGACAAAAAAGGAATAAATGTTGGTTCATTATCACAAAATACTTCACCCTTCACACCCAGATCTTTCTTGGCTATAAAAAATTGTCTGTTGTTAGCCATAAAATCACGAAAATTAACTGAATATACCAAATGAGTTCGTTGACAAGGATACTAAACAGGTCATATCGATTAAACATTGCTTATAGTCACTAAAAAACGTCTAGTGATAGATAGCCAAATTACAATGGCAATGACGTTCTGGGTCTCAAGGGGTTAAACTTGTGACTAGGAACAGAAATTATAACAGTTTGAAAAAGTTAAACTGTCTTGTAAAGAAAATATATGCGTCATCTGTCATTTTGCTTCAAATATATCGCACTTTGCACGGCCAGTTCCCTCCCTTATGTACTTTGGGTCTGTTTACTTACACACACACACACACACACATCAACACAAAGACGTTATTCCTTTCACTGTAACAAGGTCTATTTTACTGTTCTATCCACTATTTTGACTCCCTTCCTCCTCCCTGTCTCTGTGGTCGGCGCCGAGGGTTAGTGGTGTTGCCGGGACTAAGCTCTCGTGTAACCTTGCCAGACTGAATAGAGTACAGGGCAATGAAAGTAACCCCTTGAGGCCCAGAACGTAATTTCCATTGTAATTTGACAACCATTAGACGATTTGAATAGATATAAGCAACATTTTATAAATATGACCTGTTTAGTATCCTTGCCCACTAACTAATTTGGTATATTCAGTTAATTTTTGTAATTTCATGGCTGGACAACAGACTATTTAATATAGCCAGGGAAAGATCTGGGCGTGAAGGGGTTAACACTACAGATACACACGCACGCACATTTAATCTTCAAAGTCAAAGTCAAAAACATTTATTTGCCTAATTAAACTTAGAAGTTTAATTAGGCAAATCAATGTTTTTAATTATTAATCATAATGTATATGATTAATAAATTAAAAAAATAGACAAGGCCGAGCTCTTTGAATGAGTAAACATTTTTAAAGAGTTCCTTTCAATTCAATCACTTCTAGGAAAACACCATTATTTCCACGGAGAACATTGTAATCACATAGCAATCATTATACATAGTAGTAACTTTTCCTTGATATATTTATGTTAAATCTGATATCTCCTTGGCCCCCAGATTGTGTGCATCATGGAAAACACCTTCACGTTGGCTGCAGAGACGGACGAACACACCACCGCCAAGAACATAAGGAAGCTACAAGAGGCCATGAGACCTACACGTGGTAGTTCCTTCGGGCAAGAAGCCCCTGACCCCCGCGGGGAGGCAGCCAAGGGACATCCAAATCCGCCCTTCTGTTGTCCCTTTCGGAGCAGATCTTCGGCCTGGTGGCCCGTTTCCACCTTCATCTGTCTGCCAGGTTCCTGCCGGGAGTGGAGAATGTGTGGGCCGACGCCCTGTCTCGCTTCTGGGGCTCGTCGGTGGAGTGGCAGCTTCGCCCGGAGCGCTTTGCGGCTCTCTGTCGGCGGTGGGGCACTCCGGAGGTGGACCTCTTCGCGTCCCGCCGCTCTGCCCAACTACAGGCCTTTTTGACGAGGGGGGACCGGACAGCTGCGGGAGGCCCGGACGCCCTCACGGAAGACTGGAACAGGTGGCGCCATGTTTACCTGTTTCCGCCTCCCTGCACCAGTGTCCTCCTGAAGGTATGCAACAAACTGCATTCCTACAGGGGCAAGGTGACCATGGTGGCTCCTCTCTGGCCGGCGCAACCGTGGTTCTCCGAACTGAAGGCCTGGTTGAATATCAACCGGCGATTTACTGCAAGCTTGGAGTGTACAGAAACAAGAATTCACCGCCCATGGTGTCGACACAGAGGATCGACATTGTGTTAGTGATACTATTTCAGAGAGGCCATGGTGTGTCGACTGTGTGTGTGAACCTACTGTGAGGGACATACTGTAGCTCTGTGGGTGTAAATGAGAAAGAGAATATTTCTTTGAATAATTCTCTGTCTCTACACTTACACAGCCCACAGTATGTCTGCTCACAATACGTTTATACATACACAGTGTACACCATCGTGATCTCTCTGAAATAGTATCACACACAAATGTCTATCAAACCACAGCTCCCTAACCACAGCCGAACTCCTCTCCTCTCAGGCGACCACAGGATGTCCTCCCACAGTATGTTTTTACAAACCACAGGCGAACCCCCCAGCCTCCCTATGTACCTGTTTAAATATGCCCATTACTAACATGACATGACAACTCAATAAATGATGCACCTGGCAGCATTAAATTCACTATCATCTATTTTTCTACAGAAGCCGCTGAACAAGTCTAAGATAATTGTCCTGGAGATCCTGTCAGCTTCTTCTCACCTAGGCACCACCACTGTCAGCCTCCTCTCACTAAGGCACCACCACTGTCAGCTTCTTCTCACCTAGGCACCACCACTGTCAGCCTCCTCTCACTAAGGCACCACCACTGTCAGCCTCCTCTCACTAAGGCACCACCACTGTCAGCCTCCTCTCACTAAGGCACCACCACTGTCAGCCTCCTCTCACTAAGGCACCACCACTGTCAGCCTCCTCTCACTAAGGCACCACCACTGTCAGCCTCCTCTCACTAAGGCACCACCACTGTCAGTCTCCTCTCACTAAGGCACCACCACTGTCAGCCTCCTCTCACTAAGGCACACCACTGTCAGCCTCCTCTCACTAAGGCACCACCACTGTCAGCCTCCTCTCACTAAGGCACCACCACTGTCAGCCTCCTCTCACTAACGCACCACCACTGTCAGCCCTCTCACTAAGGCACCACCACTGTCAGCCTCCTCTCACTAAGGCACCACCACTGTCAGCCTCCTCTCACTAAGGCACCACCACTGTCAGCCTCCTCTCACTAAGGCACCACCACTGTCAGCCTCCTCTCACTAAGGCACCACCACTGTCAGCCTCCTCTCACTAAGGCACCACCCCTGCCAGCCTCCTCTCACTAAGGCACCACCCCTGTCAGCCTCCTCTCACTAAGGCACCACCCCTGTCAGCCTCCTCTCACTAAAGGCGGCGTCACACTAGCACTTTTTCCGTCTAGTTAGTCGAACTTCGTCGCTCTGACTAGTTTTTTCTCGCTCTGACTAGTTAGTCCGTCTGCATCAGTCAAGTCTGAGGCAGTCGCTCGTGATCGTCTTTGTCTGCAAAGTTGAAGTCAACTTTCTTAGTCAAATCAAAATCCATGGTGATCACTTTAAAGATATTCGATATAAATCAGTAATTTTTTTTGCAAATTATAATTCAATACGTTTAGAAGTATTATAAATATTCAAGTGACTATTGTACATGTAGATACATTTAAAAGCCGGTTCTATATAACAGCCAACAGTCTCTCGCATGACTCGATTGAAAAGATTTACTACAAAGAGTCAACTCACCGAACACACCCTGACACACAGTGGTGGTTAAGAATTATGAATGTTTAGAGTGTGGGACAAGATTGCTAGAAAGAGTCAGCTCACCAAACACACCCTAAACACACAGTGGTGTGTAAGAATCATGAATGCCTAGAGTGTGGGAAAAGATTACTACAAAGAGTGACCTCACCTCACACACCCTGACACACAGTGGTGTTAAGAATTATGAATGTTTAGAGTGTGGGAAAAGATTTACTATAAAGAGTGACCTCACCACACACCCTAACACACAGTGGTGTTAAGAATTATGAATGTTTAGAGTGTGGGAAAAGATTTACTACAAAGAGTGACCTCACCACACACCCTGACACACAGTGGGTGTTAAGAATTATGAATGTTTAGAGTGTGGGAAAGATTTACTATAAAGAGTGACCTCACCAGACACACCCTGACGCACAGTGGTGTTAAGAACCATGAATGCCTAGAGTGTGGGAAAAGGTTTTATACCCGTTCTGAACTCACCAGACACACCCTGACACACAGTGGTGTTAAGAATTATGAATATTTACAGTGTGGGAAAAGATTTACTACAAAAGAGTCACTCACCGAGCACACCTGACACACAGTGGTGTTAAGAATTATGAATGTTTAGAGTGTGGGAAAAGATTTGCTACAATGGGTCACCTCACCACACACCACCCTGACACACAGTGGTGTTAAGAATTATGAATGTTTAGAGTGTGGGAAAAGATTTGCTACAATGGGTCACTCACCACCACACACCTGACACACAGTGGTGTTAAGAATTATGAATGTTTAGAGTGTGGAAAAGATTTGCTACAATGGGTCACCTCACCATACACACCCTGACACACATGGTGTTAAGAATTATGAATGTTTAGAGTGTGGGAAAAGATTTGCTGCAATGGGTCACCTCACCACACACACCCTGACACACAGTGGTGGTTAAGAATTATGAATGTTTAGAGTGTGGGACAAGATTTGCTAGAAAGAGTCAGCTCACCAACACATCCTGACACACAGTGGTGTTAAGAACTATGAATGCCTAGAGTGTGGAAAAGATTTACTACAAAGAGTGACCTCACCTCACACACCTGACACACAGTGGTGTTAAGAATTATGAATGTTTAGAGTGTGGGAAAAGATTTGCTACCATGGGTCACCTCACCATACACACCCTGACACACAGTGGTGTTAAGAATTATGAATGTTTAGAGTGTGGGAAAAGATTTGCTACCATGGGTCACCTCACCATACACACCCTGACACACAGTGGTGTTAAGAACCATGGATGCCTAGAGTGTGGGAAAAGGTTTTATACCCCATTCTGAACTCACCAGACACACCCTGACACACAGTGGTGTAAGAATCATGAATGCCTCCTAACCTAACCAAAACTTAACCTCACTTATCTGAATTTAGAAAATTCATTGCACAAAAAACAAACATACAGGCACAGGAAAGCACAGCTTTAGAATAGGCAAACGGCAATAGAAGTAATAAGTACCTACATTTCCTATTTCGGTAACTATGTTTTTGGGTGCATAATCCGCAGAAGTTGGCGGGCTCCACAAGCCTTTCAGCTTACTTTTTTTTACGATGTCATGAAAGAAATTGTTCTACTACAACTTAATGCATTACAAGGCACGTAATTATAGCCGTCGGTAATAATGGACGAGAGTTTCGCGGTCGTTTTCAGAGACAAAGACTATTTTTTCTTGGCCTACAATAGGTGCGTGTTGTAATGGAGATAGTTTTATTTTGCGCAAAGAAAGGAAAAAAAAAAAAAAAAAAAAAAAAAAAAAAAAAAAAAAAAAAAAAACCTAACCTTACCTTATATATTTTAATGAAACCTAACCTAACCTTATAGGTTTTAATGAAACATAACCTAAACTTATAGGTTTTAATGAAACATAATCTTAACCACAAAGTGGTTAAACCACAAAGAACCATGTTTGTTTACAGTCGAACAGCTGACTGGTGATGCAGGCGAACGATTCTGTGTGTGTGACGGCTTGCTGACTTTGCAGTCAGAAAATTGTTAGTTTGTAGAAAGTCGCTGAAAAAAACTAGACGGAAAAAGTGCTAGTGTGACGCCGCCTTAAGGCACCACCACTGTCAGCCTCCTCTCACTAAGGCACCACCACTGTCAGCCTCCTCTCACTAAGGCACCACCACTGTCAGCCTCCTCTCACTAAGGCACCACCCCTGTCAGCCTCCTCTCACTAAGGCACCACCCCTGTCAGCCTCCTCTCACTAAGGCACCACCCCTGTCAGCCTCCTCTCACTAAGGCACCACCCCTGTCAGCCTCCTCTCACTAAGGCACCACCCCTGTCAGCCCCCTCTCACTAAGGCACCACCCTGTCAGCCTCCTCTCACTAAGGCACCACCACTGTCAGCCTCCTCTCACTAAGGCACCACCACTGTCAGCCTCCTCTCACTAAGGCACCACCACTGTCAGCCTCTTCTCACTGGCACCACCACTGTCAGCCTCCTCTCACTAAGGCACCACCCCTGTCAGCCTCCTCTCACTAAGGCACCACCACTGTCAGCCTCCTCTCACTAAGGCACCACCACTGTCAGCCTCTTCTCACTAAGGCACCACCACTGTCAGCCTCCTCTCACTAAGGCACCACCACTGTCAGCCTCCTCTCACTAAGGCACCACCACTGTCAGCCTCCTCTCACTAAGGCACCACCACTGCCAGCCTCCTCTCACTAAGGCACCACCACTGCCAGCCTCCTCTCACTAAGGCACCACCACTGTCAGCCTCCTCTCACTAAGGCACCACCACTGTCAGCCTCCTCTCACTGGCACCACCACTGTCAGCCTCCTCTCACTGGCACCACCACTGTCAGCCTCCTCTCACTGGCACCACCACTGTCAGCCTCCTCTCACTGGCACCACCACTGTCAGCCTCCTCTCACTGGCACCACCACTGTCAGCCTCCTCTCACTGGCACCACCACCGCCTTGCCTGTGTTGTCACCGTGAACCAGACCAATGAAGGCACTCGGCATCTTGTCAAACCCATGCACCACGCTCTCCTTGTACTTCAGCTTGCCCTGCAAATAAAGAAAAAAACATTAATGTACATGGTAAAAAAAAAAAAAATTTGTGGATTGCCAAAAAAAAATCATGTGTAAAAGTCCGTCTGTAAATAGCCTGACTACCTCTAACCCCCCACCCCCTCGGTAGGCCACTGATCATGGCCTTAAGTAAAAGACAGAAGAGTGACTACTGATAGTGTTAAGTGGAGAAGAACGCTGTCCTAAAAAACGTCCACTAGGGACAAAACCGTGGCTAAAAAAGAGAGACAAGCTTTCTCTAGGGTGTTTGCTGGAACAACTGACAGAAAATAAAACAGATGATTTTAAAAACTACTTAAGGATGACTGATGATTCATTCAGATATTTGTTAACCCTGGTTTCCCCGGTGATAAAGAAGAAAGATACAGTAATGAGGAAACCCATACCAGCAGAGGAGAGGCTACAGCTGCAACCCTGAGGCTTCTTGCAACGGGACGGTCACTGGAAGATCTGAACTTTTCAACAGGTATCTCCCCACAAGCTCTTGGATTAATAATCCCAGAGACATGCCAAGCAATTTACCATGCCTTCGTGTCTGTTCTCGTGCCAATCCTTAACGACAATCGTCAGCGTGTGTGGGGTTTTGTCTGTGATGCCAAGACTTAAGGCTAGTCCACAAATGATTATCCTCACAGAATCGTGATGCCAGTCCTCTGCGTGTGTGGGCGGCATAAGTTCAGTCCTAAGTAAGTGTTTGATATGCATTACATGGGGAAGCATTGGCCACGGGTTACCATTTCCCTATCCAAAGTAGAAGTTTATAATGCACTAACTAATAAAGAAAGTGGAAATTAAATTAATTACTGTTTTCAGATGATGCTGAGTATATAAACACAACTCTTCTATCGTCTATTTTTTGTAACGAGGCAAAAATTCCATTGTTTTAAGGTCTCGTGCTTAAAATGATGCCTCTGTTTACCTGATACTAGGGTTAACTATGATAAAACACAGCTGACATTTAGAAGAAGTGTAGTATTCCCTTCTCCTGGCATATATCCATTCTATCTTAAGTTCTCCTGGTTAAAATGATGCCTCTATTTACCTGATACTAGGGTTAACTATGATAAAATACAACTGACATTTAGAAGAAGTGTAGTATTCCCTTCTCCTGGCATATATCCATTCTATCTTAAGTTCCTGGTTAAAATGATGCCTCTATTTACCTGATAATAGGGTTAACTATGATAAAACACAGCTAACATTTAGAAGAAGTGTAGTATTACCTTCTCCTGGCACATATCCATTCTATCTTAAGTTCTCCTGGTTAAAATGATGCCTCTATTTACCTGATAATAGGGTTAACTATGATAAAACACAACTGACATTAAGAAGAAGTGTAGTATTCCCTTCTCCTGGCATCAAATATCAGTCAGTAAGCAGCAAGGGGGCAGGATTTTTCACCTATACAGTACATGTAGTTCACCCCTTGAGACCCAGAACGTTATTGCCATTGTCATTTGGGTACCATTAGACGATTTTTAGTGCATATAAAGCAATATTTTATAGATATAACCTGTTTAGTATCCTTGTCCACTAACTCATTTGGTATATTCAGTTAGTTTTTGTAATTCTATGGTTAACAACAGACAATTTTTTATAGCCAAGGAAAGATCTGGGCGTGAAGGGGTTAATAAAATGAAAGGACAGTCAGAATGGCAACACTTACTTGTGAGAGCCGGCATCCTAATACGCTGGCCTTCCTCACTATAGGTGGAGATGGCGCCACACACAGACACACGGCCAAAGTCAGCCATGTGAGGGAGTGCTTCGGCCTTCAACTTGCCACCCACCTGAGCAAATAGAAATTCTCAATCCACTGCTCTGTACTATTGACAAGAGAACAACACACTAGACTAGGAGCTCAAAAACATAAAAAAAGAAACAACTTAAGGAAATAAGGAAAAATGAAATAAAATAAGAAAGAACATAAGAAATAAGGAAGCTACAAGAGGCCCAGAGAGCTACACGAGGTAGTTCCTGTAACACCACTCACTTCGGTGTTAGGTCTTATTCATAGTCGTCTTATTCGTAGTCATAAAATGGTGTCAATATTTGTTAATAAGTCTACTTTGTGCTACGGAATACCCTTGATTTGATGCCCAGAAATCACATACGAACATAAGGAAGCTACAAGAGGCTGGGAGACCTACACGTGGTAGTTCCTGTTACTTAACACTACCTACATCCACCTTGCATCCCTATCCATGAAATTATCCAGCCTCCTTTTAAAGCTCCCTAATGACTCCACACTAACTACCCATGACTGAGTTCATGCCAATCATTCACCACCCTATTTGTGAACCAGTTTTTCCCTATTTCTTTTCTAAATCTACATCTTTCCAGCCTGAATCCGTGACTTCTTGTTCTACCCTGGTTACTAGCCGTGAGAACTTTTCCTACCTCTCCTTTATTGTATCCCTTTATCCACTTAAACACTTCTATCAGATCGCCCCTTACTCTGCGTCTCTCGCTCTTACTCTATTCACACCTGGGACCAATATCCTCACTACCTGCATCAACTCATTCCCTCTGCATGATGTAAAAAAGAAAAAAAAGCGGAACTCACCTTATGAAAGTCAATGTTGATGCCCTTCGGTGCCACTGTCTTTAGTGGCTCTCCAATCTCCGTGGTCTTGTAGTTGAAGGCCTAATCCGCGCCCAGCTCCTTGACCCGGGCCACTTTCTCATCAGAGCCGGCAAAGGCAATCACTGTGCAGCCTGAATAGGTGTACACAATCAGTAAGTTATGTGGTCAAGGATTGGAATGGACTCAGTCGTCAGGTGGTCAGTGCGGAGTCATTAGGGAGCTTTAAAAGGAGGCTGGATAAATTCATGGATGGGGATGAAAGGTGGATGTAGGTAGTGTTAAGTAACAGGCTACCAAGTGTAATCCAAGGGATAAATCAAGCTGTGATGAATCATTGCTGAGTACATACCTTTATCTTGGCAATCTGTACCACAGCGCTGCCTACGACCCCCGCCGCGCCATTCACCAGCACTGTGTCCGTAACTGTGTCCTTGGGCTGGCAGATGTCCAGGAACCCAAAGTAGGCAGTGTTCCTGAAGGCAGAAGGTTATTTAGTACCATCTATTATCTGTTATAATAAAGTGCAGTAATACATCCACATGAAGATGAAGTGTTCAGTGAAGAGGTGGCAAGAAAATGTGGATTGAAGGAGCTGAGTACAGTGCTGAGAGAAAGGCAATTGCGGTGGTTTGAACACGTGAAGAGGAGAGAAGGTGGTGAGGCATTGGGGAGAGCTGTTGGAGTAGAAATGCCAGGTCGCTGTCCATCAGGCAGGTCAAGGAAGAAATGGAAGCAGTGTGTTGAAGAGGATCTGGCAGCACTGGCAACATTTTATACATATGACCTATTTAGTATTCTTGTACACTACCGTAGATAACAGTCAAGTCGCCAGGTGCCAAATATTACAAATTATAGCATTACTACTGATTTTTATGTGCCAAGATGATACACAGTAGTTTACATCATGACTGTATAATCTACACTGTTTCAGCGTTGTTTTATGCTTTGTATCTGCAAGTATAGACGGTTTCAAATTTCACTACGCATTTTTTTTTCGGGCGACGACAACAGCGGTACAACACTCAGTAAATAAACACTAGATGGCGACTCTACGGTTGGTAGCCACTTTGTAAATATTTTTGTCATTTGTTCATTTATAGCCCTACTATGACACAAATGAAGACACAGACTCTCCAGATAGCCCCTTCTAACTGTCCTGAAATCATGGATGTAGAAATGTAAGTATTAACGCCACCACACGTCTGTACATAACAAAGAAACCTTGTCCTGGCGACTTTACTGTTATCTACGGTAGCATATTTGGTTTATAAGTTGGACGGTTTCAAATTTCACTACGCGTTTTTTTTTCGGGCGACGACGACAGCGGTACGACACTCAGTAAATAAACACTAGATGGTGACTACTGTTGGTAGCCACTTTGTAAATATTTTTGTCATTTGTTCATTTATAGCCCTACTATGACACAAATGAAGACACAAAATGACACAGACTCTCCAGATAGCCCCTTCTAACTGTCCTGAAATCATGGATGTAGAAATGTAAGTATTAACGCCACCACACGTCTGTACATAACAAAGAAACCTTGTCCTGGCGACTTTACTGTTATCTACGGTAGCATGTTTGGTTTATTTAGTTACTTTTCGTAATCTTATGGCTAACAGACAATTTTATGTAGCCAAGGAAAGATCTGGGCGTGAAGGGGTTAAGATAGAATGGAATGTTCACCTGGTTTAAAAAAAATTTGACTAACAGTATTATTTAGAAAGGCCCTTTAAGGCGTGGCGACTATAGTGCCTTAACCCCTTCACGCCCAGCTCTCTCTCTTTAACCCCTTCACGCCCTGCTCTCTCTCTCTCTCTTTAACCCCTTCACGCCCTGCTCTCTCTCTCTCTCTTAACCCCTTCACGCCCAGCTCTCTCTCTCGTTTAACCCCTTCACGCCCAGCTCTTCTCTCTCTCTCTTTAACCCCTTCACGCCCAGCTCTCTCTCTTCTCTTAACCCCTTCACGCCAGCTCTCTCTCTTTAACCCCTTCACGCCCAGCTCTCTCTCTCTCTCTTAACCCCTTCACGCCCAGCTCTCTCTCTCTCTTAACCCCTTCACGCCCAGCTCTCTCTCTCTCTCTCTTTAACCCCTTCACGCCCTGCTCTCTCTCTTAACCCCTTCACGCCCAGCTCTCTCTCTCTCTCTTAACCCTTTCACGCTCAGCTCTCTCTCTCTCTCTTAACCCCTTCACGCCCAGCTCTCTCTCTCTCTCTTAACCCTTTCACGCCCAGCTCTCTCTCTCTCTTAACCCCTTCATGCCCAGATCTTTCCTGGGCTATATAAAATTGTCTGTTGTTAGCCACAAAATTACGAAAACTAACTAAATATACCAAATGAGTTAAGAGGACAAGGATACTAAACAGGTCATAGCTATAAAACATTGCTTATATCCATCAAAGATCGTCTAATGTTAGTCAAATTACAATGGCAATTATGTTCTGGGTCTGAGGGGTACCTTGCCCAGACTTTTGGGGAGGTCACCCATCTCCGGCAGGGGTCGTAGCTTAGTACTAGAAGGCCGGGGTTTGACCACTGCATGAGACCGCCAACCTTCATCATTCACCCTGTAGCTTCCCAGCGGCCACTCTTGCTTTCAATGACTCTGTGGAAGGAATGCAACTCTACAAATAACACACTATTATAATAACACCACTTATAAAGACCATGCAATATATACTATGTCTATATATATTTTCTTATGTTCTTAAAACTCTCCTTTCTTGGCCACCTGTGACCCGTGCATGGTTGCGTCGAGGGGAATCTGCCGGGCCATGTACCTCATATAGGGGTCACGTATAGCGGTCAATGCTCAGTGCCACAGCCTCCACCACAACCTCTGAAAGACATCAAGATTTAGTATTAACCCCTTGAGGCCCAGAACGTAATTTCTATTGTAATTTGGCTACCAGAAGACGATTTTTAGTGAATATAAGCAATATTTTATAGATATGATCTGTTTAGTATCCTTGTCGACTAACTAATTTGGTATATTAAGTTACTTTTCGTAATTTTATGGCTCGACAACATACAATTTTATATAGCCAAGGAAAGTGAAAGTGGGCGTGAAGGGGTTAATCAGAAAGAAGAAGAAGAAGACACTCACCTCCTTCAGCACAGAGAGGCAGTTGTTCCTCCACCAGCCTGAAGTCCTCCACACGAGGCTCCCCACACGGCCGATGAGCCGGCTGCCAGACCTTCGCTACCACCATACTGGCGACTGCTGCCAAAAATATGTCAATAATTTTAACATCACCCGGAGACATACAGGCACAAAAGTAGCAACAACAAGACAAAGAGTTCACTTAAGTACTAGAGCAAAAAATACATAATAAAGGCACAAAGTCATAGCTTGTTTAGAGCAGCATTTCCCAACCCAGGGGAAATTTCAGGATTCTAAGGGGGAAATTTTCCTGAGGGACATCTAAATGGGTCAATGCGGAGTCTATAGGGGTCTTTAAAAGGAGTCTGGATAAATTCATGGATAAGGAAGAGAGGTGGATGTAGGTAGTGTTAAGTAACAGGAACTACCTCGTGTAGGTCTCACGGCCTCTTGTAGCTTCCTTATTTTTTACGTTCTTATGTTACAAGCATTTAGTCAACAGAGAAAAATATCTTAGAATGCGGCTATTGACTTTTCTTCAAGTATATTGTGGTGAGTCACACCACACCTGGCTAAGCCTTTAAACTCGACCTCAGCCGCATTGGTATGCAGGTAGTCAGGTCGTGAGTATCGCGGCTCCTTTAAAAAGGACGTCTCTTGTAGAGACAAGACACTTGAACTCAGAGACTTGTACCACACATCTGCTCTCTCTCCAATAAACCAACCATCAACCCTGGGTGTCTATTTATCAACCATGTAGCTGACAAGGTCACTACAATATACATAGATCTAGAGGATAGTGTCGATATACTTGTGTTACACTTATGCTAGTAAAATTTGGGTGTTTGGCTACTTTTTTCCTTGTCCACATGATGAGGGAAATCCGGAGGGTTGATCTGGTTACAGGGGGACGCAACAGCACAAAGGTTGCCAATCAAATGTCATAAAGGAGAGGTAGGAAAAGTTCTTACGGCTATTAACCAGGGTAGAACAAGAAGTAACGGATTCAAGCTGGAAAAGCGTAATTTATAAAAGAAATAGGGAAAAACTGGTTCACAAATAGGGCGGTGAATGATTGGAATGGACTCAGTAGACAGGTAGTTAGTGCGGAGTCATTGGGGAGCTTTAAAGGGAGGCTGGATAAATTCATGGATGGAGATGAAAGGTGGATGTAGGTAGTGTTAAGTAACAGGAACTACCACGTGTAGGTCTCACGGCCTCTTGTAGCTTCCTTATTTTCTTACGTGCTTATGTAATCACTGCACTTTAGAGCTGATGGTAGCAGGGTGTGTAATGAATAACCTCTAACAAGGGCAAGGGAGGATTCTACACTATTACCGTGTATACATTTGCCCACCATTTGCCTTGGAAGTCACAATTTTTCAGTACAATAAAAAAAACTAGCAATTTCCAAGAAAAATGACAGTCATATTAATTCAAAATACACCAAAATGTATCAGAAAAAAATGGTTTCGTCCAAATAAAAGGTAGTTTGGGTCCTCTGTTGCATCTTTACCAATCAGGAACTTGTCCAAAATAACGGGACAAGTGGTTAAGTGCCTTGCCGGATGAGGCGCCTCTGCCGGGCCCCCAAGCTGCCCACAATCCAACACTGATTTTGAGTTTTTTCGTACATATCTGGTGTCGTTTCGTAACTGTACTAGTCTAGTTCAACTCTGAGCTGAGTGTACGAAACGACTATGGTTTCATATAGACTACGAAACAGCTTTTTGGTGTACAAATCTACTGGTGTACGAAACAACTTGTGTACGAACTGACTGCACCCCGATACAACTACCATAGATAACACTTTAGTCGCCACCTGCCCTAATGTCGCCAGGCGCCATACATTACGAATTATAGCATCATTACTGATTTTTATGTGCCACTGAAGATGATATGCAGTAGTTTACATCATGACTGTATAATCCCTCTCTCTGCCTGTGTCATCCAGGGGGTACAGGTAAGGCAACACCCGCCACCTGGAGGCCACCTCACCTGTGCCGAGGATGGGCAGAATGGACCCAGGTCACCACAGTAAATAACTGCCTTCCACAGCGGCAGGGCAATAGGGTGTTCTGGGCTTGCAATCTACTTATCAGGTAGATACCTCCTTATCAGGACCACCTGCTCACTCAGCTTATAGCGCTTATCACCGGGTACTAGCTGATAAGCTTACTTCTTGGGCTAAAACTGCTTGGCATTGTTGTAAATAATTGTAATATTGGGTATCAAAATGTGCCTAAAAATACCTGAAATTCACCACAACACAGATAGACTTTTTACCGAAGGTTCTATAATTCGTGGAAAAATATGGGCAAATAGTATATGATGTGTGTATCTTATAAACAGTAACAGATCCTCGTTCAGTGTTGAAACCAAGGAACCAGACATGTTTTGTTTTTTCGATAATCTGACCCTTTCAACCCCTGAGTCGGCCATATTTCTTCACTGAAAACGCGAAAAACACGTCACATAGGCACACACAAACACACTGCGACTGTAGGCATAGCTAATCACACACAAATAACCTCACAGCTTAAATACAAGGAAGAACAAGGTCGACCTCAAATTATAAACAAATACCCCCTCAGACAAAAAAACTAAATACATCCACCAAGCTTTGCCATTTATACATAAAACGATGCGGAAATATCGAAATATATCAAAACACACAAAAATCCACTTATATTTAGTGTAAAAAAAGAATTCTCAACAAAATATCAGGTAAAACTTAAGAACAAGGGCTCCACCCCCTATCTTCTTCTTCTTCTTCTTATAGCCAACAAGCTTGGGGACATGGTGGGAAACCGGGGTTTTTGGGTGGGGGAGCACACACATAAGGGAAATATGCCCCCCCACAAAAAAATCCCTAAATTAGGGAAATTTCCCTAGTTCATAGACTTTATCGGGGCCATATTTCCCTTATGTGTGTGCTCCCCCACCCAAAAACCCCAGTTTCCACCATGTCCCCAAGCTTGTTGCCTATAAGAAGAAGAAGAGAGGAGGTTGAGCCTTTATTCTAAAGATGACAAAACTCTACAGACCTAACCTACAGGGATGTCAACAAGAAAAAAAAAAAAACTCTGAAATAAAATAATAGGGCGACCAACTCATCCGAGCACAGCGAGGCTGACAGACCGTAGCGAGGGAACCTCCCAGCTGGGGGTACAGGGGGCGCTGTGAGCCACCCCCCCCCCGAGATTTTTTGTAAATTTCATGCTCTGAGAGGGCTTCTGAGAGGTCCTTGGTTATATCTATAATAATTTCTGATCTCATTTTTGTCTGTTTTTGTGTCCACAATTTGTGTATATGTATACATCTCTGGCCATACTATATTGAGTATATACCCTCTGGCCAATCTGGCTTGCCTCCTGCTGTGGCATCCCTGCATTGAACTCTCCAGGCCTGGAGCCTGCAAACTTGACACAGTGAGGGCAGTGTGCCAATCGATACCAGACCCCTGGATCACCAGAGCTATCTCACCTGGCTGTGGCTGCTGTAATCCACCCCCAACATACTGGCTGTGGGCTGCTGTATTCCACCCCCAACATACTGCCTCCTGAGCAAACTTGTAGCAGTGGAGTCAGGAGATATCGGCAGCCTAGTATTAACTTCCCGCTAGGCAGCCAAAAAATGTTTTATGGTCTGTGTTGGATCAGTGGCCAGGGTCAGGTTCGGCTGTGGGCTAGGCAACTATGTACACCCCCCCCAATTTTTTTTTAACCCGAATCTACACGATTCACAGAAATGACCCAGCTGGCAATAAAATACTCGGAAATCCGCGGAAAATTGACATCCCTGAACCTAGCACCTCTCCTAAAGCCCCTCGTGCTGTGCACTAACCTAACCTAACCTAACCTGCCCTAAGCTAACGAGGGGGGGCTCCGACCTCCCCCGTGCTGTGCATTAACCTAACCTGACCTAACCTACTCTAAGATATCTACTTAGATTCGCACTACTTTCTCAAACTCGTCGTCCATTGCGCATCTCGCTGAACTTAGTTTTTCTCAAGAACCTGAAATGTAATATCGGCCATGTAGGCAAAGTAAGGATCGGCACTCATTAAAATATAAACAGATGTGTTAAGGACAGTAAGTATAATACGTAGAGCCAACCTTTGGGTCAGCTTAGCGTGGAGCCCTTGTTCTTAAGATTTTCCAAATATCAGTAATATGTACGGTGTTACTAAATAATTGAATCATATTTATTTTACGTGGGCCTTAATATCGGCGACTTTTTATGAAAACTCCTTAGAAAAGCTAGGGTTTTCAACAAAACTATGTAATCATATATCAGTGCACGAATAAAAAAAAAACATGATTCGTTTTAAATACGTAATCGGCAACTCGTCACCTCAGAATTCCCAAGAGCCAATCAGGGGCCTAGCTACGTTGTCACCCAATCAGCGTTCAGGAACCAACTGGGTGGCCGTGTTTACTTATTATCCCAGATATACAGACATATTTAAGAGTAAATATGATGAGATTTACCCTTAAATACCTTATTTATGGCATATTAGTGATGATAAGAGTATTGTTATTGAGAAATATAGGTGGAATGATAATACATTGCCGCCATATTAGCCTTTCATCGTCATATTCTCCCTGAAATGTATGCCTATGGCCGGTAAATGGAATATTTTGACAGTGTTTTCGCGAAGTGTCTCCCGCTGAATACTACAGAGACGTACCCAGGGTATACCTTGATGCGCTGATCCCAGGTTTGAGTCCCGCGTGCCCGAGAGTAGCTTGTTACGGATCCCCATGTACCTCCGCCGTACCTGCAGTCGCGGCGGTACGGGGCTCACGCCAGTAAAAATGGACGAGAACTGCGCGGTCATTTTCTGAGCCACAATTTACATTTGGTATTATTTTACGACGGCACCAAACTTCCCTACACAATTGGGAGCATGGTTTTTGTTTACCTTATTGTATTCTAAGAGACATTTTCTCTTTGAGCTTTCTGTCGCAAATCAATAGTTTCGGAGATATAGAACATTTTAGGTGGGGGTTGGAATATGTCTCCTGTTTACAAAATGCCTCCCTCTTCCTCTTCTTGTGACCTGCATCGCTTTTGTTTGGTATTTTATTAAACTTTTTTTTATTATTGGACCCAGTTAGGAGGTTAAAGGTTAGGTAAGGTTAGGTTAGGTTAGGTTAGGTTAGGTTAGGTAAGGTTAGGTTAGGTTAGGTTAGGTTAGGTAAGGTAAGGTAAGGTAAGGTAAGGTAAGGTAAGGTAAGGTAAGGTAAGGTTCAGGTTAGGTTAGGTAAGGTAGCCACGGGTGCGCCTCCGAAACAAAAGCGATACAAGTCACAAGAAGAGGAAGAGGGAGGCATTTTGTAAACAAGGAGACATATTCCTCCCCCCACCTAAAATGTTCTATATCTCCTAAACTATTGATTTGCGACGGAAAGCTCAGAGAAAATGTCTCTTAGAATACAATAAGGTAAACAAAAACCATGCTGCCAATTGTGTAGGGAAGTTTGGTGCTGTGGTAAAATAATACCAAATTGACCTAAATTTTCTCTATTAAGGTGAACAGAAACCACCCTCCCAATTGTGTCAGCAATTTCGGTCCTAGTGTAAAATAATACCGAAAGCAATATAGGCACGCTAAATATGTATATACGAGTTAATTTTCCCAGGGAGGCCTACCTATGTCTGTTAGGTAAGGCAGGGAGCTACAGACACGTACTGGACACGTCTAAAGGTACGGCACACCTTAAATATAGTAATAAATCACCAATATTAATCCAATTAATCAAAACAAAAATAACAGATTAATACTTACATTTCCTTCCTCCTCTGGAAATCCACGGCTGAAATGGCATATTTACCACCTCTCACACACGCTACCATGTGTATATCACCACGCTAACACTGTTTAACACCACTAGAACACGGGTTATAGTGGTTATAGGACTAACACAAGCGCTAGGCCTCTTCGGCGGCGCGTGGCTCACACAGTGTTGTTGTTGTCAACTTGTGAACTACGAACACATTTTATTTCCCGCCCTTTCTCACTATTTATTAATTATTATCATTATTTTTGCCTCTATGCCTGTTTTATCCACTGTGTTATATATAGTTAATTATTAAAGCATCATTACCAGGTTATAGAGGGTTCTTTTGATCTATTAAGGAAGGAGGGAAGAGCATTTGAACACTTTCAGGGGACGGGGCTAGTTTTTTTTATATGGTATTAATTTTAGTATAGTTTTAGTATTAGGGTGCCTAGTATTATATAGTATAGTATTAGTTATAGAATAGTAGTTATAGGCCTCTTCCATTTGTGCCCAAGTTGCATGAACCAGTTCTTTCAGTTCAGGGTTGGGTTCAGTTCCTGGTTCTGGGTTCGCGTGTCACAAATGGAACGCAAAAACCCCGTTTTTTTGTTTACAAACAAACTCAGCTGGCGAGGCAAGAGGAAGGGAGAGAGAGAAAAAAAAAAAAGAGAGAGAGAGAGAGAGAGAGAGAGAGAGAGAGAGAGAGAGAGAGAGAGAGAGAGAGAGAGAGAGAGAGAGAGAGAGAGAGAGAGAGAGAGAGAGAGAGAGAGAGAGAGAGAGATAGGAAAGGAAGGAGAGAGATGAGAGAAAGGAGAGCTAGAGAGAGAGAGAGAGAGAGAGAGAGAGATCCAACGAGTACTAACGAGGACGTGGTCGATCTCCTTAGCTACTCCTCCGGCATTACTATACCATGTCCAGCGGTGCAGCTCTGGTCTCTGATACCAAGAATCTGCAATTCTCAACCTTCTGGACCTTGCAAAGTTCAGAAGCAGAGAACTGTTGGTGTTTCTGGTACCGGAGCCATGGGGACCAACACATAACTCGTAGCCATCTCTCACAGTGCCTGTGCCAGTATTGAAGTCGCCCAAGACAATGAGTGTGTCCCGAGGAGGACACTGGTCTAAAACAGAGTCGAGTTTGGCGTAGAACATCTCCTTCTCTTCAGTTTTACGCACCTCGGTAGGAGCGTACACTGCAACAAGAGACATGAAACCCAGAGTGTGCTTCATCCTCACCCGCATTATACGCTCATCAACCGGAGTAACCTCAACAACTGACGGCTGCAGTTTGCTGGAGATGCCTATAGCTACTCCCCGTTCACGGTGACCATTGCTCATGCCGGACCAGTAGTAGGTGTAATCCCCACTGCTAGTCTAGCCACTGCCAGGCCTCCTCGTCTCAGAGAGTCCCACTATATCCACCCTCAGCCTACTGAGCTCGCCCAATAGGAGAGATAGTCGATGATCGTCTGAGAGGCTCAGAACGTTCCACGAGCCCACAGGAAGAACCCTCCGCAGGTTTGCTATTCCAAAAATAGGGGGGTGACTAGTCCCCCCTGTCACCCCCCCTGGATCCGCCCCTGTATATGTATATATATTTGATGATTTTGTACAGTTGTATAACATTTAACAGTAATACATTTAAGGTAGGGGTATGGCACGGAGAGCGTGTCATTGTCCCATTACTTACATTCCTACACCTTCCAACCTGCGTACAGTTTTGAAACCCACCAACGACGTGATTTTTTTTTCCTTTTACTGACCATATTATTATGAAAAAAATGTACGAAGCCGCCGCCAACTGCAGAGATGAACTCATTGCTGCAGTCAGATAGAAACTGAATCCGGTCCAATATGTCTGACCATATAATGCAGTGATGATAGGAGGGACATACTATTGCACCGCGCAACAATGATACGACACGCGGGTACGCAAAAAGTGTGTATGTACCCGCCTTAAGAGACTTAATTACAGCTGACCTCCATCTTTTTTTTTTTTTTTTTTTTTTTTTTTTATACTTACAACCAATTCATTCACAGCAATGCTTATTTTCTGCTCTCCTGTCTGTACGTAAATCAACCTGCTGTTCACCCTGCACCCTGGGTCTGAAAATCAATTCACACAATCTTTACGCCTCTCCAGTGGGTGTGTTTTCAAGAAATTATATATCCTCTCTAAAGTAAAAGTGTGCATGCCATGTACAATTTTTGTCATCCTTCTTTGTGCTGACTCTTGCAATCTTCTATTGATTTTTATATCACATACATCGTATGTTACATTATGTATTATACTACTTTGCCAAGAGACTCTTCAGTGCATTGAGTCCCTTAGCTGTCTGACCATCTCCCATTACTACACCGACGGTTCTGTTAGCATTGATGTGACCACTTGAGTGGTCTTTGTTTGCAGTGGCTTGTGTGAGACATGATGCTTCTAACCTGGGTGTCCATCCTCCAGGCAAAACTGGTGCCATTCTTTGTGGCTTGTGACACGAATCCAGATGCCCAAAATATCACATATACCAAACACTTCGACTACCCCTTTGCCCTCCACGTTGTTCAGTCCCGTATCCTCTCAAACATCACCTACTTCACCATCCTCTTCGAGGGTGACAACAAGGAAGGAGGATACTATACATAATGACATATCCTTACACTAGTTTCATGCTCATGAAGGCTTGGTAGAAGACAAGAGTTTTGATCATGAAGCCTCCCTTGCTCACTCTTTAGATCATATTACCTTCCCCATGTCCCCAGGCCTTTCTGTCATTATACAGTGAATGCAAATTCAAGCGGTCCGCTCATGCGCCCTACTCACTTCGAACACGAGGCACTGTGTACAATGAGCCTTGCTTGCTCCACCATGTGGTGCATACATCTCCGCTATACGCCTGAAACTCCTTACCGCCCACCCATCTACCTCCAGCTACACTGTCTCCCGCACCTTTGTTGCCTTCGTATAATTGGCTACATATGCACGCTCAAGTAGCCAACCACGACCCCTCCTCTGGCTTCACAGTAAGCAAAGACCAGAGAGACCTCTCATCAACAATTCTACTTACTCACAAGTCATAAACTTCGTTTTCATACCCTGATAGGCTTCTTACAGCCCATGTCCACCTATATACATGGGGTATGGACAAACTTTATCATCAATATCATACTCTATGTTCTTTGTTTAAAGGATGACTTAATCAATGCACTAAGGTTCATTGTTCGCCGAAGGTAATTGGTGTTATAACTCGTCGTCTATATATTTATTCAGTGCAAAGAAGGGTTACACCCTGCACATATTTCTGCAGTAATACTCCAAAAACAAAGATAGTTGCGATTATTCTCTCTAGTTTGTGATGATGAGAGTAGAATTGGTGTATTGAACACAAAATAATTTAGAAAGTTTTGTTTATTGGTGATTTCAATTGATTCCTAACACCCTACTCACTGGCATGAAAATTTTCGTTATGAAACGAGTCTATATAATGGTAAAATCCTTTCATGATATTTGCCGCAAGTTGCTAGAAGTATGTCATCGCGTACTTGTTTTATTTTGACAACAGTAACTGCAATCTGAGTTACAGCATGTTATATGGGAAACATCATTGGGTTATGGGATATAAAGAGAGAACATTGCATTCAATTGGTGTTATGATGAAAGTTCAGGCGGCGATCGCAGTAATTCTGTAGTTTTTTAAGTACTCAAGTATCAGCATCATTGCATCTTGTCACTCACTTAAGCACAGGCCTCGGCTTCCTCGAGCTCCTGTTGCGCTTTGCGGAACTTAGCTAGGTTGAGAGCAGCGATCTCCTCAGCCTCTTCAATCTGCCTCTTGTAAGTCTTGACCTTCTGTTGGAGAGCATCGACAAGGTCTTGCATCCTCTCGTGGTTCTTCTTGTCCTCGTCGGCCTGGAAGGTGAGCTCCTTGATGCGCCTCTCGCACTTCCTCAGGTTCTTCTGGGCATCGGAGTGGCGGCGGGACTCGTCGTCTAGTTGACTCTCCAGTTCGCGAACGCGGCCCTCCAACTTGGCTACGGCCTTCCTGGTAATCTTGATGGCGTTGGTTTCAACTTCTTCTAAGCGGATCTGAAGCTCCTTCACAGAGGACTCCAGAGCTTTACGCATCTTCTCTTGGTTCTGGGCATGTTCCTGCTCGGCGCGGAGCTCATCAGCCAGGCGGGCAGCATCCACCATGGCCTTCTTGGCCTTCTCCTCAGAGTTCTTGGCCTCGTTCAGCATCTCCTCCAAGTCAGCCTGTAGTAAAATGAATAATATATTTAAAATAGTAAAACAATAGATTTGATATCCGTAACTTGAAATACAATATCATTAGAAGACGCTGTCAAATATAGCTACTTACATGCAAAGTCTGGATTTCACCTTCCAGCTTCCTCTTAGCGACACCAAGGGAGTTGTTTTGAGCATTAAGATCAGCTACAGTTTCGTTGGCCTCAGCAAGGTCAGCTTCAGCCTGTCGACGGCCGCGGTCTGATTGCTCCAAGAGAGTGCGAGACTCTTCCAGCTCTCCACTGAGAGCGTTAGCGCGGCGCTCAGCGATGCCAAATTGATCTCGATATTCAGAGGCAATACGCTGCTCCTCCTCGACACGTATCTGGAGGTCCTTGATATCGCCAATCTGCTTTTTGATCTGTTTCTGCAGATCAGCGTTAGCTTTGTTGGAATGGTCAAGGGCGATCTCCAGCTCGTTGATATCAGACTCCAACTTTTTCTTCAGGCGGAGGGCCTCAGATTTAGCCTTGGCCTCAGCTTCCAGGGAAGCTTGCATGGAGTCAATAGCCCTCTGGTGGCACTTGCTGAAATCAAAACGAAAGAGAGAACATCAAGGAAGTACACTTAAACAATACTTACTCTTAAACAATTTTTGGTGTTAGAATAGATTTTTTTAATATGCTTGTCTTCCAAAGTCCGGCTGAAATGCCATTTTGTTTTTGATGTCTTTACCACTTAAATTGAAAAAAAACCAAAGCTTCAGATCGAATAGTATAGCAATAAGTAACTTGGACCTTAACCCACCGAGTGTTTTCGAATTCCTCTTCCTTCTCCTGGATGCGACGGTCGATCTCCTGTCTGACTTGGCTAAGCTCCAGCTGAGCTCGAAGAACCTTGTTCTCTTCCTGCTCCAAGGCAGCTTCAGCCTCTTCCAGTGCAGCCTGCAACTCCTCCTTTTCAGTTTCGAGCCGCTTGGCAGTCTTCTGGACTTCATGGAGGGTTCGACCACCTTCGCCAATCTGGTCCATTAGGTCTTTGATCTCATCAGAAAGATTCTTGTTCTCGCGGCGAACAGCGTCCAACTGTTCCAAGTTCTCCTCATAAGCAGCCTTGATGCGGAAGTGTTCGCTGGCATAGTTGCGACACTCCTTTTGGGAAGCGTCAAGCTCGGCAGCCAAATCATCAACCTTCATTTTCCATTCAGAAATGATTCTGTCGAAATTCTTTTGCCTTTTCTCAGCAGCATTCACCAAAGATTGGGCGCGTTCTACCTCAAGCTGCATATCTTCAAGCTCTGTAGCAATACGTTGCTTGGTCTTCTCAAGGTTCAAATTCTTAACATTAAGCTGCTCGATCTGGTCCTCGGCTTCTTCCAGACGGGCTGCAAGTTTCATGCGAAGAGCCTCCAGCTCTTCCACTCGTGCGATGCCCTCAGTCTCATACTTAGAGCGCCACATTTGAGCATCAGCCGAGACCTTGGCAAGTTGGCGTTGAGCATCAGTCTTGGCTTCACTTTCTTCCTCTAGCTGCTCTCTGAGACCATCAATGTCGTGTTCGATGTTGCGGTACTTGCCCAGCAGAGTAGCGCGCTCCTAAAACAAAGAAATTTTTATGAGGCACGAATAGGAAAATAACTGATATGCTATTGATTCTGAATCATTGTTTTCTGTACTTCATCTTACCCTGCTTTCGTCGTCAGCGAGTTTCCTTTGGTCCTCCAGTTGGTTGGTAAGGGACAGCTTGATCTTGGATAGTTGGCTGATTTGGCTCTCAGCCTCCTCCACCTGCCGCAGGAGGTCGTTATTCTCAGCGTTCATCTTCTTCTTGGCAGCATCCATGTCATTGAGGGTCCTATTGGCCTCATCCATCTTGTTTTGGTATTCATTGATCAAATGCTGCTGCTGCTTCACCGTCTTCTCAGCATTGGCCTGAATAACAATATAGTTATGTAGTATATTCCTTTGAAATTTGAACATTGAAGTATTTGACATCAAAATAAAATGTGTAAAACTAAGAGTAGAATGTAGAGGTGAATTAAAAGGAGTGGCATACATCGTAGACTCACCTTGTCACGAGTGAGTGCGTCCATAGCAGCCTTAGCGTCATCAGCCTCACGCTTTATCGCCTCCTTGTCCTTCTCAGCTCTGCATTACAAAATATAAAAGTTATTTGATACGGTAGATTTGTATTAACACAATTCTAAGCGTAAGTTTTGTGCAAAAAACATCTGTATACGGAATATTGCATCAATTACCTGGCCTTCATCTTGTTGAGGTGGTCGATCTGATCAGACATTTCAGTGATGGCATCGTTGTGTCTCTTGCGCAGGTTAGCGAGGGCAGCTTCCTGTTGGATGCTAGTCTCCTCGAGGTCGCGGCGAAGTTTGGTCAGCTCAGCCTCGCGCTTCTTGTTCAGCTCAATCTGGGCGGCAGTGGCTCCTCCGGCCTCCTCTAGACGATCACTCAGCTCTCCCAACTCACGGCTAAGGTTAGCCTTTGACTTCTCAGCCTTTGCACGGGACTGGCGCTCATGTTCAACTTCCTGTTCCAGTTCTTCAATGCGGGCCTGGAGTTCTTTAACCTGCTTCTGAGTCCTGGAAACAAGGATCTGCTCCTCTTCAAGTTTGCCAGCAATGCTGCTGATTTCCTTCTCTTTGCGCTGAACGGATTGCTCGAGTTCCTTGTGACTCCTTTCCATATCGGAAACGGCTTCTTGGGTTAGCTTCAGATCTCCCTCACCCTTCCTCTTGTTCTTTTCAATATCAAAGCGCATCTTCTTCTCACGCTCCAGAGAGTCCTCCAACTCGTCCATGGTCTGTTCCAGCTTCGATTTCACCTTGTTGAGATGGTTGCACTTGTCTTCAACACTCTGGAGATCTTCGGCAGTCTTCTGGTTGCATTCCTGCAAATGTTTCTTTTCCTTCATGAGCTTGTTGATAAGTTCTTCCTGGTGGCCGACTTCTTCGTTCAAGTTGTGGATCTGATGATCCTTTGTGGCACGTTCAGAATCGGTTCTTTGGACAACCAATTCTAGGTCTTCAACATCCTTCTTAAGATTGCCAATCTCTTGTTCAGACTTTTTCTTGCCTTGGAAAAGATTGTTGCGAGCATCTTCCTCTGACTGGAGACGATTGGTGACCTCCTATGACATAAAAAAAGGTTGTATCAGACGCCAGTTACCTTTTACATCCATGAAAATGCTGCATCCTAGTTTGTATTCTAACTTTATGGACGGTAAAACATTTTATATATACAAATCTTACAAGAGACAAAACAAGTCAGATGCTGTCCACGGTCGTAATTGTGATCGTGTAAATATTAGGAAAAATAATACTCACATTCAACTGAGCCTCCAGATCAGCTTTCTGGCTTTGCAGCTTGGCTTGCTTGTCCAGGAAATCAGAAACGTTGCCCTTTGTCGACTCCAGAGTTGTCATGAGATTATTCTTATCCTCTTGGAGTTTTGCGTTGGCGCCTTCCAGCTGCTTGCGGAGTTTGGTCTCCCTTTCCAGCTCCTCCAGGGCCTTGGCAGCCTTCTCCTCTAGAGCCTTGATCTCATCCTCGATACGGGTGACGTTGAGTAGCGGCTTGACCCTCTGCCAAAGGGTGAACCACTTCCAAGTCCGCATCTTGAGGAACTTCCTCAAGTTGCGCTGCACCACACAAAGAGCAACTCTTTGTTCCTGAAGTCTTTTGTATGACTTACGAGCAATGTATCCTCTGATCCATGACTGCATGAATGTCATCAACTTGGCCAAAGTGTCGTCACGGATCTCCTCCAGAGTACCCAAAGCACCAGCACGGAAGAAAACCTGACATGGGGAAGGAATTGCTCAGCACTGTTATGCGTGTTGGTTGTAACATGTTCTATTGCTGAAATTTGTTTTATGTCTAAGAGGCAGTACTATGAATGATGGGTTTATGGGACGACAACAGAATAACAACAGCTGACAACAGCGGCAACTATCAATATCGTAGTTTCTGTGACAGATCTTTTAAATCTATCACGCGACGTGTTGTGTCATTTCAAAGGGACCTGCAGCGACTGAGTAACATGTGTGTTCCGGATCTGGATAGTTACTGAATTCTTACTTCATATACCTAGCTAATAACAGTTAGATGATATTTAAGTGTTTCTTTCACACACACACACACACACACACACACACACACACACATACACACACACGCGCTGCCAGAATGTTTACACCGCGCGATGGTCAGGTTGATAACGTGACGGGCTCCCATTCTGTGGGTAGGCGGTTCGAATCCCCGTGCTCCCGGGGATTTTTCACTGACAAATTCGGGCGGTTACTGTCCCCCTTGAGCAAGGGGATGGGGGTGTGTGGTGTGTGAGGTCCCAGCATTGCCCAAAGATCGGTAATAATGAGCTCCAAGCTCGCACTGAGAGGGTGAAAACTGGCGATCGCGAGCAAGCTCGCGTGGACAAGACCATGGGTGAATAACACACACACTGCCTGAACGGTTTGGTGGGTTAGAGCGTCCGGCACCATTCTGTGGGCCGGCATTCGATCCCCGGCCCCGCTCATTCCCGGGGATTTTTCCACTGAGAAATTCGGGCGGCTACTGTCCCCCTTGAGGAAGGGGATGGTGGTTTTGTGATGTCCCAGCATTACCCTAAGATCGGTAATAATGAGCTCCAGGAACTCGCACCAGGAGGGTGAAACTGGCGATCACGAGTCTGACTCGCGTGGACAAGACCATGGGTGAACGGCACACACATACACACACACACACACACACACACACACACACACACACATATAGACACAAACACACACACCATACTATAACTACTTCTACTACTACTACTACTATTACGGGTACTCCGTATTAGTGTAGTTATTAGACAGCTCGGTTCACAACCGAGAAATCCCGGGTTCGATCCCCGGGCGGGGCGGAGAAATATAGGTGGTCTCCTTAAAACCCGACCCCCTGTCCACCCAAGAATGAATGGGTACCAGGCTTTAGCCAGGGGTTGTGTCCCACCACCTGGGGTGGTGGCTTCGGCCAACAAGCACTAAGGAAGCAAAAAAATATGCAGATATGGAGACGGGAACATACGAGTGAAGCTCAAGCAGGCCCTGTAAAATACAAATAGGGAAGTACAACTAGGTAAATACCCACACACACACACACACACACACACACACACACACACACAATACACTAGGGTACACACACACACACACAAGGGTACTCCGTAGTGTAGTAGTTAGCACGCTCGGTTCACAACCGAGAAGTCCCGGGTTCGATCCCCGGGCGGAGCGGAAACATATGGGCTGTTTCCTTAAAACCCGAGCCCCTGTCCACCCAGCAGTGAATGGGTACCGGGTGTTAGCCGGGGTTTGTGACCTGCTCTCCGGGGTGCTGGCTTCGGCGAAAACTAAGCACTAAGGATGAATGATAAAAATGTTGATATGAAGACGGGGCCATACGAGCGTTGCTCTGGCCCTGTAAAATACAACTAGATGAATACAACTAGATGAATACACACACACACACACACACATTGTGTAACTCCGTAAGGTACTCTCAGAGTGAAGGGAAAACAGATGAATGAATATCATGCAAGGGATAATACGGTAATTACATTTACATACGATGATTGATGAGAACAGGCCAGTCACTCATATCACTCAGGAATTGAAAAACTGCAAGCTAAGTTAGTCGAGGGAAGGGAAAACTGTTGCGCTGAAGAGATGAGTTTGTCTCCTCTCTTTAGCCGGCACTCAAGAAACAGGCAAGAAGAGGGAAGCCAGCCAGCATTTGCGGTGGTATTCCATAAGTATCATTGTAGACACAAATTGCATATAAGAGTAAATGGAGAGGATACTCAGAACAAACTAGCAAGGCAGAATAAGTGGTGCCGAAGTGTTGTTAGTGAAGTCTATAAGTTGAAGAATAACACTGGAGGAAAGTTAGAGAATTACAATGGAACCTTACTTATAATCTTGAACATAGATAATAGTAGACCTGGATGTGACTTCACGGAGCGCGCCGGCCGCTGCAGTACTGGCCCAAGGGTCAACCGATGAACTGCCATGCGCCTGGCGCTTTGTGTTTGCAGCATTATCGGGTATGTTTCAAACAATACGCCATGTTTCACTGAACGTCATAACATTACGTCCAACTGTGCTGGTGGGAACCAGTTCCTGAAGTCTGTACGTCGATGGTTCAATATCTGCAACTTCAAGTCGAGTTTCATGGCGCACCGTCTCAACGACAAGGATAGCGTGGAGCTGCGCTTGAATTGTGATGACAGTGAGAGGTCTCTTAAGTTCCTGATTGAATTTGGTAACTCCATATGTAGCTAACACGCAAGTTAAGTCCCGGTCTCTGCCAAAATCACCAAGGATATGTGCCTGTCTGCTTACTGCACCTCACGAGGACTGGTGGGCCTGATCAGTTACCTGCTCGACAACCATAATACTATCCTAGATTATGTGTTGTTGGGAAAGGTCTAGTCTGACAGGATCGATTCGCACTTCAGCTACTTGAAGAAGTTGGCAAGTAGTAATTACTGAGCCAGCGTCTGGCAATTCATGGAGAACGAGGCGGTGATCAGGACCAGAAGTCTGATCTGGTGGTCCGGGTACAGCGTCGATAATCTACCCAGTAAGATGAAGGCTTGTCGGCACGAGTGTGAAGCCGAGGACATGCAGGTGGCAGAGGAGTTGGTCGAGATAGTGGGCCAAACAGAGCGTGAGGACCTGGACGGCTCTACGAAAGCCACCTTGGGTCACATTGCTAGCTATCTGACGCGTTCGTCAACCAGAGGCAACAAGTACAGTACCTGTACTGACCGACAGATAGGCTGCATCGCTGGACGTCAGTTTCGAAGAGAACTCTGGTGAGTAGGTGAAGGCCATCTACAGGTCCTTCACCGAGCTGTTGGACCGCGGCAAACTCCTGATCCCGTCCTCCACTGCCATTGACATCACGCTGGAGATCTGCCAAATCTGATGAGGTCTGATAAAGGAGAAGACCAGTCGCCGCAAGCTGCTGGAGTGTTCCTTGCCCAGGAGGGTGTACGTGGTGCACGCCCTCACAAACAAGAATTTGCAGCTGAATGGGGCCTCTTGATGTAAAGGGCACAGCTTGGACAAGCTCATTCAACAAATGGCTGGTGCTCTCTTCAATCTGTTTGCTGGCAATATGGTGTGTGACATCAACAGTGATGACCACGCCAAGCTCGAAGCTGATGTTTCCATAGTGCGTGGGACTAAGCTGAAAAGTGTCGCAAGCTGATAGTTGTGAAAAAGAACTGACATTCCATGTGTTGTACAATGCTACTAGGTCATTTGTTGAATATACTGGATACTGTATGTTAAGTACGTTTTTATTTTTTATTCAATCAATCATTGGGGGCATACGTCGGGGGGCGCGTCGCCTCGCCCACCCTACGACGCCACTCCCGGGGGTCACCACGCGCGAGTTCCCATGCAGGCTCCTTTCCCATATCAAGCAGCTCTCGACAAACTACGACTTTATTTTTTATTGGTATGACTAAAATCATTGGCGGATATATACATATAACGCATGTAGATATTGGAGAAAAGACGGTTAGCTTTTATTACCATTAGTTTCATCGATTTCTGTCAACTAAGGGTCAAGATATCTAGGATAGAACGCACAGGGCCGCTTTCTGGTTATGGGGCCATTACTGCAAAACGGTGAATCTGAGTGTCCAATCCAGGTCTACTGTTATCTATGTCCAGAAGTATGAACTAAGAAACTGGGAGGCAGGGTGGAGCTCCCTATCGCTACGGCAAAATGAAGGGGACTAGTTAGGGAAAATGGAGGACTATGAGTTGGAGGGCTGGCAAGGGACTCGACTCAACTGTTATTAGAGAGGGATGCCTTACGGGGGAAAGTAGAAGCATAGGTCAAGGTAGATAAGTAGAGGAGTACACTTCACGAAATGGATAACACTGGTCCTTGGTGTGCTCTCCGCCGCTGACCTAATAATGGACACGAGGTAATGGCAAAAGAGGAGGAGCATGGTTAGCAGGGAATAGAATAGAAAAACGAGGTATAGAGGCACATGGTGTGGGGGGCATTAAGTGAGGAGGTTGGAATTCAGGGATGGTGGAGTATGGGATCATGATGATTTGGGACCAGAGGCTGCAGAAGGCGGGCTGTTAGGGAGAAGGGAGGAATGGGTCGTTGGGGAAGGGAGAGGAACCCTTTCAGCAATATGGGAAGGGGATGGGAAGGGAGACCGCGTCAAATGCTTTCCCTCTGTAATATCTATGGATTCCCATTCATGTGTTTTGTACGTTAATTTTCATCTGTTTATTACAGTACAATGTCCTTCACCATTACCCACACCTGCTGCCTCGTGCCATCTTTTTTGTAGTTTTCCTTCTACAGTTCATATCAAGAAAGAATTTCGAATCCAGACATTACAGGAGGAAATCTAACTTTTAAAACGCTCCTGAAAAAAGTAGAAAAAAAGAGAGAAAAACACACAATGCAGGATCTCTGAGAAGGCAAACAGAGAGGTTGTTGTAAGGTGAGAGGAATGGGAAGTTGGAGGAGAGGGACGATTAGTATTCTCTCAGGACTCTAGTCTACCACTCGGTCCAATTGCCATGCAATAGACAAATGTTGACGGCAAATGCATTTTTGAATGAGAGTAATGATTGTTTCATCGCAGCAATAGCAGGAGCTGGTTAATATTTTCGGTAATGTGTTTATGTGCTCTTTTTATGGTTATATTGATAATTTGATTAAATAAATGGACAAGGGCAGATGAGAATCCTGTGACTACTTTTGCATCCCAAATGATAAGTATTCGTTATTCTTCAGGATACTTTAAAGAGGGGGATAAACGGAAGGACTGGGAATGTCCGCCCTAAACACCTTCGTATGGCCAGTGCGGTAGAGTTCTTCGCTCAAGCCGGCCTTGGCAAGGCAGCAAGTGGCGCACTCCTTGTCGTCAGAGACCGCATCCATCTCCTTAGGTGCAAGAATCTTGTAGCTGCGGAGAAAGTGTGAGTCGTGAAGGGTGGAGGAGAGAGAGAGAGCTTGCAGCGGACACCGTGAGGTAAAATAATATGAAGGCTTGCGAATAAAAGAGAGAACTGAAGAATGTTGAAAAATAAAATGAGAAAAAAAACCATCAGATAATTTCATAGTTTCGATTAGAACTGAAATAAGAATATGTTTGACCTATGAAGAGCATTGAAAAATAATTCAAATATAAAAATTGGAAATAATATGAAGTAAACAAGGATACATTAATGATGCGATATATTACTAGAATACCAAGAAACATCCCAAGACCTGCTAGGTGTGTGTGGGTGATGCTGGGTTGTATTTTTTGTCTGAAAATCAACGAACATGTTTTGCTGAGGGACAGAAGGCGAAAAGGTTGCAGTTGAGGGATTGGAAGAAAAAAAAGAAGTATCAGGGGGTGGACATGCGGTGTGGGATACCTACACACGCCGTAAGAGAACAGACATCTATCACCTGAACTATATTGTGTTTTTTTTTAAAGCATATCTAGCTATAGTGTTTACAGATCAGATAACGATGTGGGTCACCCTAGTTAGTACTTACCGGTGCCTGAAGTCATGGTAAGGAATCCTGTTGGGGAAGCCCTTGCGACAAATACGGATGCCTTCAAGTACACCATTACAGGTCAGCTGATGCATCACCAAAGCTGCGTCAATCACACCTGAAATTGAACAGTACATACTTCAAGCGTCATTGTCGTAACATTTGCTGAAACGCGACTTCTTTGATACAGATTTACGTTTTCAGTCGTGGATAGAGGCGGGATGTCGCCAGACTCACCTGCGGATTTGGTCTCGTTGGGCACAATACAACGGATGAAGTGAGGGTGAGTGGCGTTAAGGGTCTTCATCAAGTTGTTCAGCTGATCCTGTGGGAGGAAGATAAACTGTGTTAGTAAATTCTAAGCAAGTTGCAAGATTCTGTATATAAATAAGTTAAAGGACGTAGCTATTGTAATGGACTACTTTGGTCGATTACGTTCATGGAAATATCACGAGAGTAAATATGTCCATGAACAAGGGAAGTACTTACCCTGTAGCCTGAAGAGACAGTCTTGAAGGCACCAGATTTCGGACCACGGCCTCCTTAAACCAAAGACATGTTCTGATAAGCTACAATGGTTTGCATTTCAAGGCAGATAATATTGCAATGGTAATTTGTCATGGCATGAAAATTTGCTTAAAACAAGCGTTTTTAGATTCCAATGTTTATATTCCTGCTAAGCTTTCGCCTCATTTTGATTTATCCATTATTTACTCATAGAATGTCAATTAGACTTGTGTAACTTATCCCTTTAAACATCCGGGCCATCATCCCTCTACTCTAGAATTGCGCCAACGAAATCCTAATTTTTGAAATAGCTACCCTTCTTGTCGTCGGTTCCAGATTGTCCAGGATGGTCAGCAAAGATAATCACAGCAAGTTCGTTTTCTGACTTCTTAATTTGATCGACCAGGGTGTCGTTGAGTGGATCCTTGTTCTTCTCGAGCCATCCAGCCAGGTTGTAGTTGACGGTACCGGCGTAGTGCACGATGGCAAAGTGGGACTCGGGGCCGCCCTTCGTTGGCTTGGGCTTGATGAAAACAGGTGTCTTGCCGAAATGGTTGACGTTCAGTTTCTCGAGGAAAGACTTGTCGGTGGCCTTAGGAAACATAGACTCTTCTTCCAGGATGGACAACAGACCCATTTTCTGTTTAATGCAAGAAGGATGGAAGATGTTTCTGTTTAATACAAGAAGTATCGAAGATGTAAGTAATTATGCATTCAAGTTACGTGTCGAACAGAATACCATGATTCCATCGGATATAAGTATACATGTACCTTTTCGAAGAGATCGATACAGGCTTGCAAGTCCATACCGAAGTCCACAAACACCCAGTTGATGCCTTCTCTCTTGTACTCTTCCTGCTCCAGGACGAACATGTGATGGTTGAAGAACTGCTGCAGCTTTTCGTTACAGAAGTTGATGCAGATCTGCTCGAAGCCGTTGAACTGTTTGCAGAAGATTATGATGATGAACCTGCGCCTTCGGGGTCACTAAGACAGTGTACGTATAGAATCATTCGAATTTCATTGTTTTCTTAAATGCTTTGATATGTGAATTTGATTAATCAATGCACATACAATATAACTAAATCAATGTCTCAATACTTTACCTCGAAAATCTCAAAACCAGCAATGTCAAGCACACCGATGAAAGACACTTGTTTAAGTCCCGTGGCGAGAGTTTCATTACACTTGGTAACCAGCCAGCGGAACACTCGATCGTAGATAGCCTTGGCCATGGCGCCCACCGAATAGAAGCACTGGTCAACGTTCATACCCTTAGCGACGAACTCAGCGCCGACTTTGATTTTGGGCTTGGTGATGTTCTTGTACAAATCAGCGCCGTCCATACCCATCATCTGGGCGACCTTTTCACCAGCCTGCGAGAGAAAAAGATGATTACTATTAAAATTACGAAAAAATCTAAACCACTATCTTGTCATCTAAAACTAATATGAATAACACTTTCTTTAGTCATTGTAACCTGCACCTTCTTTGTGTTACTGGGGCCATAGGTAAGGGAAAACGAAAAGAATGCTTAGTTTTACCTTGGATTCGTCGGCCTCGGCCTGTTCCTCGCGACCTCTCTGCTTGAATTTCAGTTCACCAAAGTGCATGACTGCTGCGGTGAGCTTGTACACGTTCTTCTTATCCTGCGCGCTGAAGCCGAGAATGTCGAAAGCTTCCTGAGGTGTTGACAAAACATTTAAGGATTAGTAAATTGATATCAATGACGGTGAAATGATACTGAAATTCATCTCAGATTGGGACTTAAACAAATAATCTATTATACAGAATCTATAAAACGTGCGAGGTCTCACATCACAGAACATCATGTCCTCCTTGTCGTCGATGGAAGGCACGGTGACCTTGCCCTGAGAAACGTAGTGGTACTCATAGATGTCGTTACTCAGCGCGCATAGCTCTGGAAATTCAGATACGAGGGGTAATGTAGTGGAAGAACTGAGGATTTTTGCGCCACACATGTCATTGTGATCACACCCTGCGTTAACCTGACAAACACAAACTTTTCAAGTAGGAGATCTCGTCAGACATCATCTCGTAGAAGATGTGGTAGGATCGCTCAAGAGGCTGTTGGGAGATGACACGAGCCTTTTCCAGCAGGTAGACCTCGATGTCACCACCAGACAGCTTGCCACTAGAGCCGAAGTGGATGCGGATAAATTTTCCCTGTGCAGAAAGAAAAAAATGCAATAAGATTAATAAGATATTATGTTCATAAGAGGCAAGACGTGATACGAGTGCTCATAAGCGTTGTATAATAGATGGTACTTACGAAGCGGGAGGAGTTGTCATTTCGGGTTGTCTTGGCGTTACCGAAGGCCTCTAAGATGGGATTTGTCTGCACGATCTGGTCCTCCAGATTCTGAGATAATGAGAAACTTAATTTGAATATCAAGAAGCCTGTAATCGAAATATTTTGGTATAACAGTGACGCAACGTTTATAGAACTACTATCAGACTTTAAGAAATGTAATATTTACGGGCTTCTTAGCTTCTTCCTCCTCCTTCTTCTTTTTTGTGGTGGCACCGACGTTAGCGAAGTAGGAGAGTACCTTCTTGGTGTTCTCGGTCTTGCCGGCGCCGGACTCACCGCTGGGTAAACAATGAAAATTTTGTTTCACAAACTTCCAGAGCATAATGATCACACGTTGATTTGATTACTTAGAAAACTGTATTTTTTATCTGCATAAAAGTGAAAATCATAATCTATGTTATCTACTTATTTAACTTACGTGATCAGCATGGACTGATCTTGGCCTCCTGTTGATACAAGACAAAATATTAGTCATATGTTACCCTTCTACACCATGTCATAGAAATATTTTGTTATATAATTTTTCTTTAATGATTTTGATATAAGGAATACATAAGGATATCACAAGAAGAACCATACCTTGACGCATGTTGGTGTAGGCGCCGTCAGAGATGGCGAACAGGTGAGGGGGCACCTCATTACGCCTCTTTCCCTGGTAGATCTTGACCACACGGTTGGTATAGATGGGGTAGCGCTTGTAGGGGTTGATAACGACACAGAAGAGGCCGGAGTAGGTGTAGATCAGCCTTGTGACGTACCGGGCCTTCAGGTTGTACAGGACAGAGGCATCATTCAGGTATGTCAAGTTGGACATGTCCTCGCATTTCTCGTACTTTGGTGGGTTGACCTGTTGCACGAGATCCTTCTTCAGTGTTTTGGTATCACCCTTGGCCATGACAGTAACCAAGTCTCCCTTGGTGCCCTGAATCTCACCCTCGACAAAACCCTCCTTCTCGTCAGGTACCCAGCAGGACTTCTTGGAGTCATAAGGCTTGGTCTGATCAACACGCTTCTGCTCGAGGGAAATGAAGAGGAACTCGGTGGGGTCGGGGTCTGGCCCGGTGGTCTTCTTTACGTGGCCAGGCATGGTAGTGGACGGTGCTTAAAAGCTAAGGAAGTAAGACTCACAGGTATGGGTGTCCGGCTCTTAGTTCTTCCTGAAACATGAGAAAATGAATGGTGAGATGGCTTCCTTTTAGACGTAGATCGTGTTATACATATATTTTCATATTTGGAAAGTAAATGCTTGTGAATATAATGTTGAACTCCTCAGAGGTACCTGAACCTGATTGTGCAAAGGAAAGCACCACTAGCTCCTAAACTCCTTCCACTATAACTACTAGTGCTTAGGGACCGGAGAGAAATAGAGATGCACATTTTGCATTATCCAATCCTTCTAAGGATGCATATCTTGAACAATCGTTCGTTTTGTCTCAGAAACAGAGAACTTACAGCTCAGAAAATAAATAAATAAATACGTATATTCAATTTAGCAAACTATACTCCGGTAATTATTAGTCTTGCCAAAACTTTATTGGTATGCACGTTAGAGCGTTATTATGAAGGTTCCAGGGGCTCTTGCCATATCCGACGGTTTTTTTTCTCTGTAGTCATACGTGACTCCTTATACTTAAAAAGGTGAAACTAAATAAAAAAATTCTTAGAAACAACATCATCATGGTAAGGCAAATCATGTTTCAACACTATTAGCTCTTTAACAGTTTTATGTATACGCTACTTGCTTGCGGTTGAAACCAAAATGTTAATTTTAAAAGCTACTTCCGATTTGTAGTCGGAGCTTGCCAAGCGTTAACAGTTCTATGGATCCGGGCCCTGACATCACGGGTCGTTAATGTGGTGAACTAGCGATACAGAGTGCGTTTACTCGCGAATGCCAGTATTGTATACAATCCCTTTACATACTACTGTATATATTCCCAGCTAATGTTTCTTTTTGTGCCGGATAACGCTTTGAGTGTGCTGATATTTCAGTGAATAATATCATTGACTCAATGCAACAGTAGTGACGCATTGGTAATCTGACGACAGTATTCTAGGGACTTACAAAGATAAGTTATCGATTCAAGTCTTGTTTCGCTGATGGATGTGTCTGTATTGTGAAATTTTTCCATTAAGCAACATGATCACACACCTCTATTTTGTAGGATAGACACGTATACGTATGCAAGCTCAAGGAACTAAGAGATTCTTCATTGGTCCGGCAGCTACTCGAATAATTTTACGAACCTACAAAAGATGCTCAACGGCAACCGAAGAGGCCTGTCAGAGCTATGGTTGCATAAATCTTTGTCTATCGAACATAGGCGCACAAACTCATATTATTTCTTGGTAAAGTTTCGAGATCATTCCTTTTTCATTTGGGGTTCTTTTACCCATTAATTTACTTGTATGACTACTTCAATTTAGTTACACTTTAATTTTCATGACTAGAGTTGAGCAACAAAGTGTCTTATCGGTGGGGGTGTGGATGGAGTGCACGAGGTGGGAACAGTCAGAGCTGCTCCAGCCCTGCGGTACCTCAACTCCTCTATCATGGACGCAACAACTGTGTGCTGATTTGCTGTGTGGAGTCCTTTTTTATAAAACTGTGCTGAATTATAGGCAGCAGTATGCTCTGTATTTCCTATAACACCGTCGTAATCAAACATGGTTTGCCAAACACTTGAATATTTTCGAGGTATATGCAGGTTAACACTTTCGTTTTGATATACTTCAGCTGTCCTTATTGTCATGTGGACTTATGTATATTCTCCCAGAAATTAAGCAAGATAAGGTCACTTGGTCTCAAGAAGGGAGGAGAGAGACGCACTAATCCTGGGTCTAGAGAGAAACTTACGATTAGCTTCACAGCACCGCCACAGACACGCCGCCGTCTGTTCACGGACTACGAGCACCTGAAGAATGACATTCGAATTTAGCCCATATATATACTCTAACCCTCCATGCGTAGGTGGTGGGCGTGGGTGGTGGGAGGGGCAGTGAGGTAAGTGTGGGAGGGGCAGCGGCGGGGCGGCGGCAATAAGGGAGGTATGGAGGAGCGAGGTAGAGAGTGGGTGGGTGGATGAGGGTGGCAGAAACTATGCTTGCAACGAGTAATAATAGCAGAGGGTACAGGTCGGGTCGACAGAAGGGTCTAATATGTTTTACAGCTTTTGGCAGAGAAGAAGTGAGTGAGGTGATGAGGCGGCAACCAATTGGAGGCTGCTGAGGTGGATCATCGGAAGGTATCATCATCGGGGGTTTAGGTGACACGTCGCGTGGCGAGCTTCCGTCACGTACTTCGGCTCCCTCTCTCAGCTGTTTATCTATTTACTCTCTTATCTAGTACTCTGTCTAGATAAACATTCATGTGTGTTAATCAATGTGTGTGTATGTGTGTGTGTGTATTCATCTAGTTGTATTCATCTAGTTGTATTTTACAGGGCCTGAGCAACGCTCGTGTGGCCCCGTCTCCATATCAACATTTTTATCATTCATCCTTAGTGCTTTGTGTTGGCCGAAGCCACCACCCCGGAGAGCAGGTCACAAACCCCGGCTAACACCCGGTACCCATTCACTGCTGGGTGGACAGGGGCTCGGGTTTTAAGGAAACAACCCATCTGTTTCCGCTCCTCCCGGGGATCGAACCCGGGACTTCTCGGTTGTGAACCGAGCGTGCTAACCACTACACTACGGAGTACCCTAATGTGTGTGTTTGTACAACGAGAAACTCAAGATCTACTTCTAGATCCACAAGTGGGTTTTCAAGCACATACTAAAAATGTGAACACAGCTATAGTGAGTAACCTGCGACATGCACCATCCATCAATATGTATGAGTGAAGGCCGCCCCTTCACGCTACGCCCCGCCCCTCCCACTGAGGCCAAGGAGGCGAGGCTGCTGGGTGGCGCGGTTCAGTAACTTATTTCTCTTGGGTTTACCTCATATTTTTTTCACGTTTCTGTTTTTTTTTATACTTTTTACCATAGGCCTTCTCATTGGTGGAGATGAAACACACACACACACACACACACACACACACACACACACACACACACACACACACACACACACACACACACACACACACAGAAGTTTGGAATGGACTAAATGAGGATGTGATATCGGCACATACATCATCACACAAATCAAATCAACAAAATAATGTGCAGCAATTGAAAGAAAGACTGGATAAATGTAGATACGGAGACGGGACTACACGAGTGAAGCTCAGGCCCTGTAAAACACAACTAGGTATATACAACTAGGTAAATACACACACTTGTTCATATACATACATGAAAAAAAATTAAAGATAAAATCAAGCATGGTCAATCGTCCAGTGGTCAATAAACCTCGACATAGAACCCAAATTTATACCAATATATAACCCTCACGATAGATATACACCACATACCCTCGTGTCCTCACCAGCACAGTCACTCATCACCAGCCATCCATACGAAAGTTTAAAGGCATACATCATCTCTAAAATTAAGAGAAAAGGAAAAATAGATATTGCCGCCTATGCCATGTTGTTTGTCTTCGCGTGCATACATGGCGACACTAACAATAAAAAACTGACATTTGTTGACAAAAATACAAATGTTCACACAAACTTTGTAAATGTATATGACTATTGTTTGCTTATTGAGAGAGAGAGAGAGAGAGAGAGAGAGAGAGAGAGAGAGAGAGAGAGAGAGAGAGAGAGAGAGAGAGAGAGAGAGAGAGAGAGGAGAGAGAGAGAGAGAGAGAGAGAGGAGGAGAGAGGAGAGAGAGAGAGAGAGAGAGAGAGAGAGAGAGAGAGAGAGAGAGAGAGAGAGAGAGAGAGAGAGAGAGAGAGAGAGAGAGAGAGAGAGAGAGAGAGAGAGAGAGAGAGAGAGAGAGAGAGAGAGAGAGAGAGAGAGAGAGAAAAGAGGAGAGAGAGAGAGGAGCGAGGAGAGAGAGAGGAGAGAGCGAGAGAGAGAGAGAGAGAGAGAGAGGAGAGAGAGAGAGAGAGAGAGAGAGAGAGAGAGAGAGAGAGAGAGAGAGAGAGAGAGAGAGAGAGAGAGAGATTTCTGTGGCAAACCTCATCTTCATAGCATGCATAATGTGATAACAGCCGCCAAAATACTGCTTTGGCTGGCCGCCCGGCAGCTTCACTACTGATACACAGTCACTGGGTAAAGGGGTCCAAGCAATGGCCAAGAAGCGGAAAGATTACCATTTGGCAGTTTTCAATGCTATGTTTACAATAATTTTCATTCGTATTAAGGTTATGATTTATTACTCAATCATGACCTGTCAACTATGTAAACCCCTGTCCCCTACACCATTTGTTGCACGATGAAAGCTTTCTAAAAATGGACGGGTTCTTTTGTGATTATATTTCCTTATATAATTGTAAGAACACGGCACAGCTCATTCTTAACCCCTTGAGGCCCAGAACGTAATTTCCATTGTAATTTGGGTAACATTAGACGATTTTAGTTATTATAAGCAATATTTTATAGATATGACCTGTTTAGTATCGTTGTCCACTAGCTAATTTGGTTTATTTAGTTACTTTTTCGTAGTTTTATGGCTAATAACAGACGATTTCATATAGCCAAGGAAAGATCTGGGCGTGAAGGGTATACGTATTTGATTAGTGTATGCGAAAGGCGTCTTGCTAATATTAATCTTAGGACGAAAAGATTTGTTGCATTTGGTGAGAATATCTCTCTCTAGATAAAGTGTCCTAATAGGTAGCACAGAATCACTGAGACTTCTGATAGTTTACTGGATCCCCTTTTAGGCGAGGTATCACACATTCTGATATTCACCTATTTTTACTAGTAGGAAACCTCGAGTGATGCTGCGGGTGACTATTAATTTGTGGCTACAAGTCCTTATCGAAGGGATCATTGATATATGTGTTGACTTCGCGTTGATTATAGCCAACTGAGTCCACGCTGTCAAATTAGCTTTGGTACTAAACAACCCTAATGAACCATAGCATCCATCCTTTTAGAGGCACTTCTTGTCTTGTTTATCTTCTTGAGAGGAAAACTAAATTTGGTTTTGATAATGGACAGAGAGATGGGATAAAGTCGTGAGATGCCTGCTTATATTTAAACAGAGAATTGTCTCCTTATCTTCTATATGTCTCCCAATTACTTGTGTATTACAACTCCTATGAACACATCACACATTTACAGCGCGAGAGTATTGTAAAAAAGGTGTAATCTAACGTCACCATCGTTACAGCTCCTCCACTTACTCGCCTCACCACCATGACAATCCAAGGCGTGAGGGGGGTTGTCAGTGGCACGGCAGGCGTGTGGCGGCGTGTGGTGACACGTCAGACCTATCAAAAGTGTGGCGTCTCACATTGTGGCTGGCATGCAGTGGGAAGTGTCAAAACACCATGTGAATGTGTGTGTGTGTGTGTGTGTGTGTGTGTGTGTGTGTGTGTGTGTGTGTGTGTGTGTGATTTCTTCACCATGGTCTTGATCACGCTCTGCATTCCTAATCTCCTGCTTTTACCCTCCTGTGAAGGACTTAAGGCTCATAAAGATCGATAAGTAAGGCTGGGCCGTCACACACTACACACACACCCCATCTTCTTGCTCAAGGGGGACAGTAACTGCTCGCTTGTCAGCAAAAGCCTTATAAGTTTGAACGAGCTTCAAACTCGGAACCACAAAGCTACAGGGACATTGTCACTGACCCACACGACAGTATGTGCTTTACGCAATGAGAGAGTGTGTGTGTGTGTATATAGTAGGATTTTTTGCATACTTAAGCATATCAATTACATATTTTCCATAAGTAATTTATGAGTAAAGAGGGAGACGAGGGAGAAAACGAAGTATCACATATGTAGTTGACGACAAAATTTTAAGAAACGACACAGATGACGTCTTTAGGAAATGAAAGTCACATTCAAAGTT